>LGUA01000120.1:0-31347 GCA_001660665.1 Emergomyces africanus
GTTTCGCCTTTGCATATATTATCCTGCTTTTATCCGACTGTTGCGTGGGTGTGGAACATCGCTCGTGACATCCAAAAGAAGGGAGAGCAGAGCCTCCTCGCATCGCACAGTGGTCGTCATCTGACGACATATACAAAATCCATATACCACAAGACTTCCCACCAATTCAAATAGGCGCACTTTTTGTTTTTATTAACAGCTCGGAGACCGATTAACGATGGCCACCTCCACAATGTCGAGTTCGCTCACCAGAGCGTTTACAAAGCGCCATCAAAAGCCAGTAGTGGTTTCCGCCCCCATGCCGTATCGCGAAGGCCAACAGAAATTCGCTGCGGGAACCATCAAACGGAAAGAAATCTCATTGCCAGTGCAATTAGTATCGACCACAAACCTCCTCGCATACAATGCACCTGACCTCCCCAAATCTAAATCCAATAACAATAAATCCCTGCAATCTCATCAATCGCCAGAGCCAAAGAAATCTGCCGCATCACCTGCCATATCTTCATCCTCGTCTTTCCTATCCGGTTCAGACTCAGATCTTACAAACCTATCTTCCGCCTCTTCGTCTTCGTCCTCCATTCCCTCTCCCTCGCACAGCTCTGGCACGCCGATCACATCCCCCGATCTATCAGCCGGAGAGGTTTCACCAAACGGCCCGGAGCCAAACCATCTCTCTACCTACTTCGACCCGCCCAAGCGTTCCAAAACACACCACTACGCCCGATCGTCAACCTCTTCCTCAATCTCTCAAACCCCCAAGCTGCCCCATCGATCACTGTCGCATACGAAGCGATCACATCAGGAATTAGCACGGCAGCGATCGCTGTCTAAAGGCTCCATGCAGTCACATTCACAAACACCCGCGCCCCCACCACAAACCACCCCTTCGCTCTCCCATTCCCAATCGAACTCTAATAACTCTCACTCCATCAGCCGCAGCCTCAGCACCCGGAGCAGCCGTTCCTCCCGCCTCAGCCAAGAGCGCCTTCGCCAGGTCCTCGAATCATCCCCCTTCTCTTCCACATCCACACCCGCTGCCACCTCGACAACACCACATCCTTTCGGCAAGGAGCTGGAGCAGGTCAACGAGGTCGCTGAGGAATTCGCGACAGTGCAGCACGCTGTGATTGTGGAGGAGGAGCAGATGCTGGTACAGAAGGGACTGTATAAGTTTGCGGTCGAGGATTATATCATGGAGATTGAGGGGTTGTATCGGTCGATTTTCGATGATGTTGAGGGGTACAATAAGATCAGCAGTAAGGGTCGTGGTGGTGGTGATAGTGGTGGCACGGCGCTAGAGAGTGGGAATGCGTGGATATAGGAAAAACGAGAGAGAGAGAGAGAGAACAAAGAGTTTGTTTTTGTTGTACGAGGAAATACTTGCGTGCGAAAGCTTCGTCTCTATCTAACCTTTTTCATTGCATTCATTCATTCATTCTCTACTTCTTCTCATGATCGATTTGACGGTTCTTTTTCTTTTTGTTGCTGTTAACTGGAATTTATCGAGCGTTATTCCCGCACAACTTATTCCTTCTCCCCCCTCAGGGGTCCATCTGGTTATCCTTCGCTATTTAACCAGCTTACATATTCATTTTACTCTAACTTAACTTAGTTTGATTGATGGGGTTGATTGTTTTTTTTTTTTTTTTTTTTTGTGTGAAATTTTACATTATATCCCCTTCCCTCAAAAACCCTTCGCATGTTTTGTCGGAATTTGTTATCTTTTTTTTTTCTTTTCTCGTATTTATTTTATCTCAAATATTATGTATATTTTGTCCTTGTGTTTTTTTTTTTCAATCTCCCTATGACATCTCAACGCTTAAAACGCTGAACATTCTATCTAAAATAAAACTTGATTCAGTCTTGTATCAGTCTTCTTTTTTCTTCCTTATTATATTTTACATTTTTCTTGTTTTACTCCTTCTTTCTCTTTCTTTTTTCCTTCCCCTATAGGAATTTGAATTACTACGGATGGGTGGGATAATAATTTTTTTCTTCGTTAAATCCAGGTTGCTGACCGATTGCTTTGGGAGGTTCAACAGGTTTATGGGTTGGGGGGTAAATGTTACATATGCACCCACTGCACCGTAACTTGCCACTTATTTTATCTGTCTGGTTTTTGCTTTCCTAAACAAACCAAAATTGCAATTAAAACTTGTTTCTGTCTTTCTATTTATTTGCAAGCAAATCAAGTAATATGTGTATGTATGTACTGTACATATGAATCGATGATTGTATATGTTGTATAATAGTATAATACTGATATAAAATTTTATAAAAATGTTTAAACCGAGGTTTTAACCTGTCATAAAGTTTTATTCCGACATTGTAATCCAGTCTTCCAATCTTTTTTTTTTTTTATATATATATTTTTAATGGAAATTAGAACTGTGGTATGTCATTACCATGGATCTGTTTTACATCTCTGGAAATGGAGTTAAATCTATCCATCCACCCATGGATGTAGTCCTAAGGTTGTAACAAGCTACCCAGGTATGGTTTTAATGAACGCAAGGTTGCCCACTCCCCCCTCAAAAATCTGTGACAAGGGTCTCAAATATGTACCCATTCTTGATTCTGGTCTGGCTCTGGCTCTGGCCTGGTCTGGTTTTGAGCTCTGGAATCTAGGATTGAAACGCCAGGTGGAAGCTGTCAGTCGAACGTTGAGAAGTACTACAAGGTACTAAGATGACCCCTTCTACTGTAAACGGTTTTTCATCATTTCTAAATTTGGGATAATACTAGTACTTATCATTCTTCTTTTTCATCCCCCCCCCCCCCCCCCTTATATTTTTGAGCTTTTGTGTCGTTCCTCTTTTGCTGTGACTCAACCTTCCATTGCCCATTACCCGGTGTGGTAAAAGAATGAGGCGACTGGGGAAGCAACTGCAGGTTGGAGTGGATAGTCACGTGCCAAAAGCTATCTCTTGCCCGGTGCTGATACAGGAAAAATGAAAGTAAAATGGGAATAAAAGGCCAAAAATACTGATAAAGTAGTTAGAGTAAATTGATAGCTCACATACAGTTGAAAATGAATACAGAGTAGTAATTAGCAGCTGCTCTGTCTGTAGTTGACTGTGTGGAAGATGGTTGGAGCTGCTCTTTTCCATACTAGTAGTACTCCGCACATATTTAGTTCCTCCTTTCACCGCCTTTCAAATTTTTTTCTCGGTCTTGGCATCAAACGTCGCTCAAACACCCACACGACTCTTTCCCGCAGCCCTGCCAAAAAATAAACCCTCCCCCTTCATGTCTAATCTCTGCATCGTTTCCTGGGGATTTTATTATTATTTTTTTGGGGGGATTTTATTTTTTTAAAAAATAATCTCTTTATGTCCTACTATCTATCACATCTTAGCCCACGGAGCTGGAGAGGGGCCATTAGACGGAATGTAATATGATTGCACATTGTTATTCTTGGAACACAGACGCCTTTCTCCTCTCAACCTCTCTGGATATTTATGAATTGAAGCAGTTAAAAAGGAATTATATATACAAGATCTAGCATCAGTCATATTAAAGGGAAAAGAGGGAACGCAGCCTAGACTGTGGTTGTGTTGTTGAAGAAGGGGGGAAGCGTGCGTTGTGTTTTTGTTCGCGGTCGTCAATTTTGCCCGCTCGGTTGGTTTCTCTCATTCACAGCTATCCTAGTCTTTCGATATACGGTGGGTGAATTTATATACCCACTCGATCACGGGTGACGGGGGGATCCGTTAGTGTTTAGCTGTGTGTTGTTATATAAGCGCCATCGGTTTCCATCCCATCCACCTGATAAATATCTGGTCCTCCGCCGACGAAACTGTTTCCCTGGACAAAAAATCAATAAATCAATTAATGAGCCTACAAAGGCATTCTACGACAGCAAAGAGAATAAGAACACCAACAATCAACATAACGAACTCAACTGAAATGGTCGCCTCAGTCCCCGTCCTACTCGCTCCGTCGCTGGCGTTATCGTCTACAAAAATTTCAGCAAACTCAAGAGCCATGACAGCCCCCTCGTCGAAGCTGAAACCCTCAAAATCTATTCTCAAGCCGCCCACTTCCACACCTACTACAAGTACCATCGGCCAAAAGCGCAAGAGATCCCAGATGGATATGTCGTCGACCACCATTTCAGACATGGGCATTTCATCAGACGAGGCGGACGACGACGACGACGAGCGGAACGTTAGCCCCACGACAAGCTCTTTCTCCGCGAAGAAACGGGCGCGTGTCAAGTTTGAGATGGATATGTTGAATAATGAGCAGCAGTATGAGAAAAATGGGTTTAATAATAATAGTAATACCGAGAAAAGCGCAGCGATGGTACGTGAGGAGGTCCGTCGGGCCATCCAGCGACATTTGATGGGCGATAGCGAGGCATATGACCGCGTCAAGGAGATATTTACGGCCGATCCTAAGGAGCTGGAGGATGATGACTCGCCTGTGTATGACGTGCCGTCCCCGGTAACGTTGAGGAATCATTTGCTGGGTCTGTTTTCGAACGTATCGGCGTTAGATGGGAGCTGTAGTGGGCTAGTGCATGCGGTGTTGGGTAGCGAGTGGCTTGGAAGAGATGAGGGGTATGTTAAGCTGTTTGTGAGGTTTATGGGTACATTGGCGGCGGCTAGGGGGACGTATTTGAATTCTGTGTTGAAAGTTTTGGTCCATGGGTTGAGGCAGGGTGAGTTTTGGTCGTCTTTTCCTTTTCTCGTTCTTGTTTCCCGAGGCGCAGTAAATAACCAACAGCCTGACTGACTCTTTGTGTAGTTGGCCCTCGCGTTGGAAAGATTCCCGGTTACCCCGTTGTGTACCCATCGGAAATCTATTCCAGAGTTCACATGGCGATTAGATATATCATTCAGCTTATCCCGGCCGGGAGTGGCGCTTTGTCACCCATGATCGCAGCAACCTTCCCACATGATACGGACACCCCCAAGGCGCATATCGTGTATACGCGGAATATCCTCAAAATAATCGACTACGCCCCGGAACTGCGTTCGGATATACTTGCTCTCGTGACGGAAAAGCTCGTGAAGATTGACGTCCAGTTTCAGGTGGATTTGGAGGATGCGGATGAGGATATGGACGACGAAAATAATGCCCCTGAAATGTCCTCTCCAGAGGCCATAGCTTTAGGCGATGAAGACGACGAGGCATCGGATATGGATACAGAAGCCAGTGATGATGACGATATAAATGACATTGAATCTCAACTTGCCAAAAAACGCGCAGGAACGAAGCAAAAAATCGACTACATGATCGACCTACTATTTGAATACTACTCTTTACCTTTCACCAACGGCACCGTCGATGAAAAGGAGAACGCCCACGACCTCCTCCTCTCACACTTCCAAACTATCATCCTCCCTACCTACCGCTCCCGCCACACCCAGTTCCTTCTCTTCCACTACTCGCAATCGTCTCCAATTTTCATCGACCGCTTCGCCACCACCTGCGTGCAAATCATCTTCTCCAAATCCCAACCAACCATCCTCCGCCAATACGCCGCAGCTTATCTCGCTAGCTTCGTTGCTCGCGGCGCCCACGTGTCCAGCGAAGTCGTCCGCGACGTATTCGACCTACTCGGCACCCATCTCCAAAATCTCCGGTCTGAATACGAACCCACCTGCCGTGGACCAGACCTGAAACGCTACGGACCTTTCTACTCCACCGCCCAAGCCCTCCTCTATATTTTCTGCTTCCGCTGGCGCGACCTCACCACCGCGGCACTGGAAGCCGACATCTCCACCACCCCGGCCTCCTCAGATTGGCTAGATAACCTCGACCTCGACGACGCGCGCTTCCCCCCGCAGATCAAAGAAGTCCTCATTCGCGCCATCTACTCGAAACTCAACCCCTTGAAAATCTGCTCGCCCGCCATCGTCTCCGAATTCGCCCGCCTAACGCACCACCTGGCCTTCATGTACGTCTACCCGCTCATCGAGACGAACAAGAGGCTCCGCATCTCCTCCTTCCGCAGCTTGACGGCGCTGGCGATGGAGTCGCGCTTTGGCCATGTGGAGCGCGAGATTAAGGCGGATGATGACCTTGGTCCGCAGCTCGATGCGTACTTTCCGTTTGATCCGTATCACCTGCCGAGAAGTCGGAGATGGATTGTCAATGATTATTTGGAGTGGAGGGGGATTCCGGGCGTGGATGATCGGGAGGAAGATGATGAGTTTGATGAGGATGAGACGGATGGGAGTTTGACGGCGGATGAAGGGGTGGATAGCGAAGGACAGGACGAGACGGGGACGGATGAGGATTGATTGGTGGCTCTTTTTCTTTTTCTTTCATCTTTTTCTTAATTTTATTTTAATCCAAACGGGGTATGGAGTCTTGCATCCCCTTATGCGATATTTTTGTTGTCTGCTGCGTGGTAAAAAATTCCAAAGGAGGAATGCATTTTGATGATCATTTATCGGAGAATTTGCTGGGGGTTTTGGAGTTTCTCTCTTTTTTATTTCACTTCTTTGTGAGTTTGCACCACCATCCCTTCGCCAGTATTCATTTGTGTTTAGCGCCATTTCTTTTTCATATGCTCTAATTTTTTCTGGATTTTTTCTGTTTGGCTTGCCTCATGTTGGCTGGTACTGTACTTTTTCCTTTCCCCCCTTTTCTTCTGGTTGTGGTTGCATTCAGAACCTCCCCCCCTTCTCTCCTTTTTTTTTTTTTTAGCCCCTCCCGACTACGGATTTATCTGGTTGGTAGTAAAAAAGAAGACAAGACCCAAAAACGGCCTAAGTGTTTTATGTACTTTAGTTTGAGATGAGATGACAAAAAATATTAGGGTAATTAGTTGGCGTTGTATACATGTTGCAAGTGGATGCAAATATGTTTTCTTTTCTTTTCTATTTTTTTTTTTTTTTTTTTTTTTTGAAATATGAAAGCTGATTTAAATGTCTATAAAACGCCTATTAACGTACATTCAGGGATCGAGGGGGTACGCAAGAGAACGAAATAAAAAAGGTAGGGGGTTGGAAACATGAACGAAGGCGCCTGCCTGTTAAATCAGAAAGAACCAAAAAAGAAAGAAGTTAAAGAAAAGTTCTAGTATACAACCTCTGGAGCTCATCGTATGGTCTTTAATCTACATTTACATCTAATTTATTCTCTGGCAAAAATCACCCTCATCTCATGACACGCCTGCTTGTATAAAACATCAACAGACCCTTGATCCCTCAACGGATTCACGCTCTTATCCCACGCATGCCGCTGGCCCGCAACCATCATCGACCGGACTTTCTTCCCCATTGCCCCCAGCCTCTGTGCAAATTCCTGTCCTTCTTCGAGCAACGCATCCCACTCGCACACGTATAAGAATATATCTGCTGGAAGTGCTTCGTGTAACATGTCATCTGGCGCGTGGATGGGTGAAGCGAATGGTGAAGCTCGATCCGTTAGGTCTGGTAGATAGGACTGGTCGAAGAGGGTGGTTAGGGAGTCCGGGAGGCGTTTATCGGGGTTCTTGGAGCGATTGCTTCGTGCTTCGCGAGTTATTACGAAGTCGAGGATGGGATACCAGGTGAAGATGCTGAGGATATGGATTTTGGGAGGCGTGGTTGGGCTTTTTTGTTGTTGTTGGGATTGGGGTTGGGGTTGATTAGAGCTGCTGCTCAGGAGAAATTGGTTTGAATCGACTAAGCCAATATCCTCGTCGCTATGATAACTGTCCGGAATGCTCTGCTGGTGCTCCTGTTGCTCCTGTTGCTGCTGTCTCTGCTGCCGCTGTTGCTGCTGATTGTGTTGAATGATGCGATGATGTAGGCGAAGCGGGACAGTGACGGCCAGATTCCCCCCTGCTGAAAATCCTGACAGGGTCACGCGGGTCATATCCAGAGACAAGGCGTGTGAGTTGGCTTCAAGGTAGAGCAGCGCATCAACGCCATCGTCTACCGCAGCTGGGAACGGGTGTTCGGGCGCCAGTCGGTAGTCTACGCTCACAAAGACGGCGTTGGTGGTCTCCACGGCGATCCGCGCCCAGCGGCAATCATCAGTTGCGCAGCCTATTGTGAAACCGCCGCCATGGAAATTCACAACCACAGGCCATCGTTTGCCGTCTGGCGAGTTTGTTTGGTAGTTGGGCGGGGTATAAAAGTGGAGGCTTATATTCCGCGACCGAGAAGAAGCGATGTTGGAAGCCAAGGCGATAGGGGAAGCCAGAATGGCGGCCGCGGAGGAGGAGGAGGCCGTGGAGAAGGGGGGAGACGGTTGAATAACCCGGGTGAAATGTGGTGGCGAGGGTCTGGGGAATGGGTAACCATGTAGAACCATGCCAATTTTCATGCAGAATCGAAGTATTATGGCTTTGACGCGCAGTACGAGGCGTTTATGTTGTTTGTGCCGCGGCGGTTGGGCATTTTGGCTGTTCAGGTGTTGCAGAGCCATAGCTCTAAAAATTGGGGAGGGAAAAGAAAGGGGTAAATCCAGATAATGTCTATATTTTTGACAGATTGTAAAAAGTTAAAAAAAAAACGCATCCCAACTTGAATGTTTAAACCGTGGGAACTTGAAGCAAAGAACGGGCAGCGGAGCGGGATTACATCATCGTCGCCACGGTGCCAAGGCTTTCGGTAGTGTCGGAGCCTATATACAACCACTGTACTCCCTACGGAGTACATACATAGTACATACACCAACAATGATTGCTGCGGAGAATTAGCTATCTATTTAGATGAATAGGTAAGGAGTACTGAGTACTACTTTCAGTGATCTGAGCCAAAACTGAATGTATTTGTACAGTACATACTAGAGAGAATATTTTCATAAATCTCATGATTTAGCATACTATAAAAAATACATATAGTTCCATCTTTGGTGCCAAATTAGAGGGGCGCCCAGTCCGCCGAGCGCTGTTGTCGTTGGTCCACATCGTGCGCCAGGCCCCGTTGTGGCATCGCCGTTGCCATTTCAGGGATGGCGGGCCCTCACCACTTTTGCACCTTTTCAACGTCCTTGCTTCAACGGAACACCACTCTACTATCTATATAAAAAACCCATCTCGCGCCCTCACAACAACCAGACACACTCTCCTCCTCCTTTATTTCTCTTTCTCTCTCTCCCTCACCCTGTCTCTGTCTCTCGCGCTCGCGCTCGCGTGCACTTACTTGCCTCTTATCCTTTCCCCCCTTGCAAAGATGAAGCCGTCTTATTCAGCCCTCATCTGTCTTGATATTGCACCCGCGGAGTTGTCGAACTGCTGTCTGATACAACTTCATTGGCTGCTAACTGTCACAAAACGAACGAACTATTAAAAGGTAGTATCACCTTAATATTCGAATTTTTGGCAGCATGACAGCACCCGCTAAATAAAGGTGCCCCTTTATGATCCAAGTTCTTTACGATCTTTTACTTGAAAAGCCCTATTTATATTTTAATGGGATGGACCTTTTTCTATAGGACGAATTTTAGGTACCGACAGCTACATGGAGTAGCATTTTGTTGTGTGTTGGTTAGGTCAAAGAAGGCAGCCAAGCAATACCCAGGAAACGCAACGTAGATTTACGGAAAAAAACGAGCTCGTATCAAGGTCTTCCTCCCAAATATTGAGCTTCGGTCCCAGCGCTCCATTATCACAGCGTCCTTTTCCTTCGCTGAACCCGCCAACTACTTTGACGGTGATAAATACAACGAAGACAATAGCTCTTTGTGGGACCCAATAATCAAAGCGAGGAATCTGCCAGTTCTTAAGATATATAATAGCTGAGGTCAAGCCCTCCGATACCATCATGCGACGCACCAAAAAGGGATTTGAAGGAGGAATGGGGGCAAGTGTGTCGCCTACAATAACCTGAGTGGTTAAAATAATCTAAGCCCGAATCGCACACGCACCCTGTCGGCGATTTAAACGAAAGGACCGTCTGCACAAGTCCGTTGTAACTCAACCCCAGGAAAGGAGCCTCGGGCTTTGGCGAGTACAATTCATTTGATTGCATCTCCAGTGTGAGAGAACCATACATGATTGCCCTGCACTCAAAGCTGCACCTATTTGTGTTGTATAACAACGTCTGGTGTTTCTCATGAAGAAGGTGAATTAATTTTTGGATAGCATTCTCCCTCCCATAATTTATTGCATCTAAAGTTTATGTTAGATCCGCCGACACTGGAGTTCAATCCTTGCTTACCGAGAATGTTTTCGGGGATTGGAAGCGCTAGGCCACTAATCCGCCGCGGACTCTCTGACATAGCTATCAAGGTCACTTCCTTGAACTGGCTTGGCAGTTGGAACACCCACGAAATCCATAACCACAAATTTAAATCCCGAGAATAGTTCGCCGGAACTCCTGACAACTTTCCAATCCATACCTCCAGGAAGAGCCCCATCGCCTCCTTGCATTCGTAATAGTCTGCTATTACAGCGACTTTAGCAAGCATTTCGAGAGATAACTCGCGAGGTACATCATTGGGCTGACAATGTATAACTCGAAGCAAGATTAAGAATGCTTCGATATCCCAACCCGTCGTAGTAATTTCAACGGAGCCCTTTTGCAAGAAAGTCACACTCTCATTCCAATTGCCCAACAGTGTTTTCTTAAAAACGGGAGAGGCAAGGGTCAAATGCTTCGCCGATACTTGGATCCGGTACTCCCTCTCGGACAAGGCTTCGTCACAATCATACTGCTCCGTACCTCCTGGATTGAAATCGCAGTTCTCGTTAGTAGACCTGTTTGTGACTCCCGCACTGAATCCTTGGTTCAGAATGGTCCTCAGAAAGCTCAGTGGGAATCAATTCTTCGTTCCACACCGCAAAAGGAGGATTAGGATCGCTCAAAACTATGATAACTTCGCCATCCGGATCGAGGATATGAGTTTGCTGACCCATGATATTCGACCGTAAACTCGTTACGCGAAAAGTTCCAAGTCGAAGAGGCGACTGAAAACATTATAAAGATAGAAGAATTCTTAGTACGGATATTTGTAATGTCAAGGTTCGGGCCTGGAGCTTTGTTGGTTCTGGAATATGTATGCGAATTCGTGGCCAGTGCTGATTGGAACTGGATCCATGCAGATATTGTCGCCAGGCATGCTCATTGTGCGGCGCCTTTTCACTGGATAGATGAAAACACGACGCATTTAGAGCGGACCCAAATAACCAGTTATGTTGATACAGAGAATGTGTCCAGAGACACCGGGCTCAACCACAAAAGTTGACACTGCATTACTGGTTGCCTCATTGCATCCTTGGCATGGGGTTTGGGAGACAGACAAATATTTCCTTGGGATGACACTGCTTTTGCAAACAACTGTATTGTTCTTTTTTGAGTAGCCAGCTCTATTGTGAATAGCAAACGGCCCCAAGATCCTTATAAAAGGTGGTATAATAGTCACGTCCCCATGATCCTCCTGTAAGCATGTACTTGTAACTTCACAAGTCTGACGAGCCAACTGAGTTGGAAGAATCATCATATCTATGGCGATGTCGCTTCGTAGGTATTTGCTCCAATTGATCCATTGCCCCCTAGTGGTTAATTTTCCTTACTTCTTCCTCGCAGAACAGGAAAATTCTGTTATTTCCGTTTACAGTTGCTGCCTGGAAACACTGGGCAGGGCTGAGCCTCTGTAGATTCATATCATAGAAGGAAAACGTTTCCATGTGTACTTTGTTGCGACTCGTTCCACCGGGGACTCGTCTAGGGGATCTACTTCGAGACAATCAGTTTGTCTCCACTGACCATGCTCCCAGGACCAGAAGGAGATTTTAACCCTCTCGCGGCG
This sequence comes from Emergomyces africanus, assembly GCA_001660665.1. Lineage (NCBI taxonomy): Eukaryota > Fungi > Ascomycota > Eurotiomycetes > Onygenales > Ajellomycetaceae > Emergomyces > Emergomyces africanus. The sequence goes on from LGUA01000120.1 coordinate 11,704, forward strand.
CAAAGGTATTTAGGCTTCTACGGTGGAGTATCGCGGCTACAATCATTCTGATCATCTCCACCCGTACCAGGCATTGACGCTACATTACCACAATCAAGCTGGGCCACCGGCCGTTCTAAGGGGCAACTGGGACCTCTTGCCGATGGATATCCTTGAGTAGTTTCCGGCTGGTGCTCGGCCGGTTGGGAGTGTTGTGTAATGTCGAGCTCCTGTTCGAGCCGCCTCCGCTCTCACTCTTCATCCAGCCTCTCTTGTTCTTCGCGATAACGCTCAAGTCGGGCACGTAATGACCGCCTGCGGTCATGCTATTTCTGCCGGAGGCGTTCCTCGCCCCCTTGTTCCGGCTCATTCTCTTCTGTTTCCACTTGTTGGGATGTCTCAAGTTGCTGATCGATTTGATTCAGTACATTCCACACCGGTCTCTGCTTCGGGCGCTTCCTGCAATGGAACCTCATTTTTGTCGGTTCTTCCTCAGGAGTTCCCACGCCCTGAGATTCAACGATCAGCTCATCTCTGATAGCTGGCCCTCCGCCACATGAGTCCGGCCCGAAGATCTCGGGTTCGGCAAGCGGCCGCCCCTGAGATAATTTTGGCTCTGACGACTGGCCCAAGACCCCCATGGCCATCTGCTCCAACTGGATCGGGTCTGTTTTAGGAGATGGCGGGGCGATACCTTCTATGTCTGGCATGTCTTGATTGGTTGGCTGGTACTTGTGTGCACCAGCTTCATCAGCAGTTGAAAGCAGTGATGAAAACTGTCATTTTCAGTCGCTGGCCAACCGTCACATCGTTACTATATAAATATTAGAGTATAAAATAAGAATTCATTTTCTATTTCATACTACGGAGTAGTATGTAAACCAATCTCATTTATTCTCAACTTATATTTTGATTCTTCAAGCCAATTCCACGGAGCTAGTACTATTAGTCTGGCTAGTAGTAGTAGTGGTAGTAGTAGTAGTACTAGTGGTAGTATAGACAGGACTAGTACTAGTAGTATTGACTTCAACGTAATTATAAACAGTGGAATTCTCAACTCTCCCGCGAGGACCTCTCACATAGTCGTTTGTGGAGGTCGGCCTTTTAAATGTAAATCCTACCCTGTATTCATGACCTCCACTTCTATTATTTGCTGATATGACAAAAATGTCAGTTTGATATAATGAAGTTTTGTTCAAAGTGATTTGAACACTCACCAACGTAAGTCAGAATACTCTGGCACAGGCCTCTTGATCTGTCCCTGCACTCTTTTTTCATCTCCTCTTGCCACGACTCCTCAGTGTACAAATGATACGGTACATCTCTGATTCTCAGCTCAAAACCTTGAAGGACGCGGCCAGCAAGCCAGTCTTGAGGATCTTGTAGTGGTAACTTTACGAACTGACGTTCGGCGGTGACTGGGGAAGTGTACACTGCAAGGAGCGCAGCTGCAAGCAAATTACCGAAGTACTTCATTATTAAAAACAATTTTATTTTTATTTTCCAGGTAGAAGAAGACGAAAAAGAAGAAGAATAAAAGACCAATCAGTGAGAAACCTGAATCGGGAGCACACAAGAACGGAGTCTTTCAAATTTGGTATCCATGAGAGAAAAATATCCTCTTTAATACTATTCAGTACTAATGTGGCAAAAAGGAGAAACGAAGAAGAACAAAAAAGAAGACATACTAATTGATCCTTGGATCTCGATGTAGAGTATATTTGAAGCATGCAGAGTAACAAAAAATTACAACAATAAAAAGGCAGAATGATAAGAACCCAAAATAGGGCTGGTTAGGTTAAACCTGGATGATATCCGTGTGTGCCTTCGCTTTTTGGCACAAGGGAAACCATATTTCACCGCATTGAAACTTTTCATCAACATGTCAGTAATGTCAATTTAATTATCTTGTAAATCTAGATTATCCTAGTCTACTGGCCTCGTGACTGAGATATTCAATTGATTCCGACAATGTTAGGCATTGTGAAAATAAAGAATTGATTTTATACATGAAAAATATATGGTTTTCATGAAACGCACAAGTTGGTCAAAAGCCAAGGCACGAATAGTACTAATATATTTGTTGGAACTCACCGACTATTACGGCCGCAAACAGCCAACTACAAGCCAACCATGGATAGTCCATTACAGATAATCAGCAATAATGGCTAAACCACACATATCTGCTTATATTTCTTAAAATCACTCAATCACTGAGAGTGATTTAATGATTAAATTGCTCAATTACTAAGAGTGATATATAATGATTATGTCATGTACTTTGTCTATTCTTTTTCTATATACATTCTGTTATATTGGTGAACACTCGATTCACAGATGTGAATATTTGGTTCAAACTCCGAAGATGCGAGCTTGGCTGGTTCATTGTCATCATGTTGTCTCAAAGGTTAGAAAGAACCGAAAAGATGTTTTGAAGAGCTTAAAGGTTCACAGACCACGTTCATTCGTACTACACATATCTTGTTGTGAATATGATGAACATGAAACATTTCTGAGAATTCTGAGCTGGAAAGCTTTCGCTTGACTGTTATCCCAGAGAGATCAACATCAGTAAAATCCATTTGATGTTGAGTTTCGATCTTCGAGTTTTGCTTGAATCGAATGGGAATGAATGGATTCGAAGCAGGAATTGGGCCGATTCGGTAAATACTCACATTGACTGCGCGTCTTCGAAATGATATTTTCACTGATATGAAACTTTTCATCAACACGTCAATAATGTCAATTAATTAGTAGGTTGTAGATCTAGATTATCCTAGTCTGTTGACCTATTGAATGAGAGATTTAATTGAATCAGACGATCTTTGACATTGGAAGGGTTGACAACATCAATTGATTGAGGGCGGGGGCGCCCCATCACCATATATGTTAGAGAGTACGGACGTTCGTATTGAGGATACTCATTGTTCCTACCTCATTGTTACTACCTTCGTTACTTCACGCGTTTCAAGGGGCAAGCTACATCAACGGGGGAAACAAGAAATTTTCCACTGTTGGAGATGTATAATTTGAAATGAACAGAAAGTAGAGGCACAACGACAATTTGTTTTCAAGCTACGGAGGGGTGAGTAAGTAAGCAGCGTACAGCTACGGCGGACTATGGTGCCACTTGTCTCAAACAGCTTATTTTGAGGTTTTTTTGTGTATTTTTGGGTTTGTATCAGCTTTCTTAGGCCTGCATTTGCTTTATAAGAAAGAATCCCGCACCAGTGGTAATGTTACTTACTCCACTCCAAAAACATAAACTGAAGTCCGATATTCCCCTGTGCATGTTAATATGTGTGTGTCTTTAGGCTCTTTTAGTTGCTTTACGCAAGGATTCTTCAGTTCTACTTTGAAGTCTCGATAGACATCCGTGGATTGTCACAAAATTACGTGATCTTCGGGCATCTTTACATACGCAGTACTACTAGTAGTAGTACTATGGATGGATAAGCGAGGCTTATCAAACATCTAGAACCCCAGGCGGATGCCCACTTGTACATGTACTAGTACACCATCGCACAGAGGGAAACATCCATAGAGTCCTGTATTAATTTGCAGTCTAACCTGATGGTAGGAAGTCATAAACAACAGCGGCATTTGGATGCGATGAGTACTTGTTTGGCCAACAGGAAGCATATCAAATACTATATTCCTGTGGCTTGTTACGAGCCTGTTATCAAGCGATGCCAAATTTGACTATTTGAAAATCACTCTACTCCTTTCTTTGTGCTGTACATGTTACAAAGCGCGTCACTCGTTGCTTGACACACTAACACTCTCCCTTTGCTCGCATTTGCCCGCCTTTTGCAGTGGTTCCTTTCTGTTTCATTCGGTGGATTTAGCTACAAGATAGAAGTTATAACAAGCCAACCTTGGGAAAACTTCAAGTTTGTTTTGGTTTGCTTTGGTCGTCTTACTGTGTAAGGCATACCGTTTACACCTCCGGGATTTCCGCCCGGCCGATGCCTTATCCACTAGAATCCATAATCTTACTGCTGTACTACTGTACTCTATGGTTCCAGGCTGCGCATCCAAATCTTTTGTCAAAAATTGATATTTGCCAGGGTGATTGAAGAAGATTACGCTGCCCCAACCCTTCGAAAGTTCTAGTGAGGGTAAATTGATGGAGTGATCCGTTGCCACAATGTGCAATTTACCCTCTTCTCTCTTAGTACTATTCAGTCTGAATATCCAGTTTGAGCCACGGGCGTTTTTTTTTAGTAGTACTAGTACTAATGTATGTACTTCTTATTTTCGTTGCCCATTTCAAGTGGCATCTGAAGCCCAGGCGCGTTTGAGCTTGATTTTGGATAGTCCTTGAGCATACCCTAGGTACGAGATAAGTCAAAAAACAAGATGGACGAAAACCTTGGAAGTTGCAAATCGGTCAGTCGCACTTTCAAATGTTTTTTCGAGTGCCCAGAGACCCATGACGTCATGGTGTCGGCATCAAAGCCCATCAACCAAGCTTCGTCAGCATTTTCCCGAAGCTGCCGCCTCCGAGCTGTCAAATCAAAGGAGGGTTTTTTATTTTTTATTTTATTTTTTTCCCGAATTATTTTTACGATGACAGATGAGATACGAGGAGTTACAGTGACTTACTAATTTGCCGGAAACTAAAAAGAAGGCATCCATCCATACTCCGTACTGTGGATTTATTTCATTTTGTATCTCCAGTGGCGGTACTGGGTACTAGCTACTTACTACTATGAGTATGAGTCAACAGGCATATGACGCAATAAACTCCGGTGTATTTTGCCCGAAATTGTCAGCCCCTGGAAGCAACCGGCTCACCAAACATATCTCGTGTTCTTCCTCGTTCTGTGTCTGGTCCGGTATATACTGGTCAAATTTTTGCCGGCTTCGGGGATGGCATACATTGATTGGAAATGACGGTCGGGTCTTCCTTTCTCGTTTTGCTACATTAAGACCCTGTGCCCAACCCACCCCCGAGGACCGCCAGAATATTTCGAAATCTAATGAACATTAAAAGCAAAGGTTTGGAGGAAGAAAAACACCAGCTTTTACGTTTAGCGCCTCTTGATAAAAATTTTCTTCGCCGTACGTCACCCGTTCTGTTTTCTGCCTCTGTGCATGTTCTATTGGTTTGTTTCCCCTGACCCCTGTTTCCTGGTTAGACGTCTCCTTGCTAGGCACTAACTGATATTCCAGTTAAACAAGAAGATCAGAACCGATTACGTCGTCGTTTCCTAGCTTCTCTTCCAGTTTAACCTAAGAACTTGGAGCTGCAAAAAGTTCAAAATTGCGGGATCGGATCTAGCAGTTCCAGTTGTTGCCCAACGGACAACGAAAACTAAGGGGGAAACATCAAAGCAATTCGGAATATCCATCAACATGACTATCAAAACGGCTCTTACGAAGCTAAAGGAGACAACGAGACCAGCCTCCGACAGCGACAGCGCTTCTTCTCCCCGGAAAAGCCTGGCTAGTTTCTTTCTCGATAGGGATGTCGCATCCTCTAGTGAGGATTTACTCAGCGACGACAGTGACCTCATGAGCAAGAAACAGCAGAATCGCCAGGAACGGAAACTGAAGAGAGAATCCAAGTCTCGATTGAGTGAAGAAAGGAGCGAGCACTCAGAAACTCGCAAGAGGGAGCGTAATGAGCAGGCAGCGCGGGAAGAAACGGAAGAGATGAAAACTCGCTATGGGGACTTGCCGCTGATGCAGTCGAGAGAGCGCTTACGGGAGAATCTGATTAAATTTGATAATATCACACCAGATTCGATTGGGCAGGACGTCACGTTTCGGGCCCGAGTCCATCATGTCCGCAATATGTCGTCAAAGTTGGTTTTCGTTGTCTTTAGGCAACAAATTACCACCTTGCAAGGCGTGTTGGCAGAGAAATCTGGGATGGTATCCAGTCTTATGATCCAATGGGCAGAGCATATCCGAGTGGGTTCAATTGTTAAGGTTAAGGGGGTGCTCACCAGGTCTAAGGTCCCCGTTGTGGGGTGCACCATCCATGATGTGGAGCTTGATATCCAGGAGCTTCATGTAATCGTTCGCAGGGATGATCCGATCCCATTCAGCGTTTATGAAGCAGAGCTTCCGAGCAAAGACGAGAAAACGACTGAAGGACGGCTCAACCATGTCCTCGATCGGACCCGCCTTTCCAATCGTATTCTAGATCTGCGGACTGACACCTCGCAATCCATATTCAGAATCCAGAGTGCAGTCTGCAACTTGTTCCGTTCTGCGTTGGATGCTCAGGGATTCATTGAGATTCATACTCCGAAATTACAGAGTTCGGCTACCGAGTCGGGTGCTAGCGTTTTCGGGGTCAAATATTTTACAAGAAATGCTTTCCTAGCTCAGAGTCCACAACTCGCCAAGCAGATGGCTATTGCAAGTGACTTCGAGCGTGTGTACGAGATCGGTGCTGTATTCCGCGCTGAGAACTCAAATACCCATCGTCATTTGACGGAATATACCGGTCTGGATATCGAAATGGCGATCGACGAACATTACCACGAAGCGCTGGAAATTCTCGACTCAGTGATTAAAGAAATTTTCAAGGGCATTTATGGGCGCTACCGACGAGAGGTGGACATCGTCAAGCGTCAATTCCCCCACGAAGACTTGGTGTGGTTGGACGAAACCCCAATTATATCATTCGCCGAGGGAATTAGGCTTCTTAATGAAAGTGGATGGCGCCGAGATGGTGAAGAACTTCCAACAACCGAGGATTTGGGGACGAGTGACGAGATCCGACTGGGTGAATTGATAAGGGAGAAATACCACACAGATTATTTCATCCTCGATAAATTCCCCAAGTCCGCAAGGCCATTTTATGCCATGGAAGACCCTGACAACCCGGAAATTACCAACTCGTTCGATATATTTGTCAGAGGCCAAGAAATTGTCTCTGGCGGCCAGCGTATCCACGATGAAAAGATACTGGAGAAACGAATGAAGGACGTGGGTATCGACCCTTCAACAATGGAAGAGTACATGGAAGGCTTCCGTTGGGGAGCTCCCCCTCACGCCGGTGCGGGCATTGGCCTTGAAAGATTAGTTATGCTAATCTTAAAACTTGGAAACATCCGTCTAGCCTCTTTGTTCCATAGAGACCCCAAGAGCTTCCATGACGTGCCAGATACGTCGCGCATCCTCCCATACCCAGAATCTTCCACTCTTGAGCCTCCATGGGCAAAGGCCCAAGGCCAACAGCAGGGCCAGATCGACGTGAATCGGAAGTTCCAACCCCTGGAAGAACTAATTTCCAACTACGGTGACGCGACATCGACCTCGTGGCCCGATGAGAAGTTTAAAGTATGGCGCGATTATTCAACAGGTGCCGCAGTAGCGTACGTCCCCAGCTCTCATGGCTTCGCCATCATTGCGGGCAACCCGCTCTGCGACCCGAGCCAATACCAAAAAGTAGCTATCCGCTTTCTCCGCTGGCTCAAGACCGAAACGCGCCTGAAGCCCATCTGGATCCTTTGCTCGTTAGCTGTTGAAGAGGTTCTAGGCGACAAGCTAGGGTGGCGAACACTCTCTTGCGTAGCAGAAGCACGCATCGATCCATCTCGCAACCAGGCGGCAGCGGATGTCGAAATTTCCAAGAAGATTCGCCAGGCAGACCGTGAGGGCGTCAAGGTCTTCAAGATTCCCAGCGACAAGCCGCTTCCACAAGATATCACCTCAAAAATCGATGCGCGGATCGCGGAGTGGCAAGAACAGCGCAAGGGCCCTCAGATATATCTCTCGGGCATCAAGCATGGCGAAGCCACGAAATTACCTGTTCTACTATGCCGTCGACAAAAAGGGAAATATTTGCGCCTTCGTCGCGTTAGCAAGGCTGGCCGCGAACCACATGCAGATCAAGTATAGCCTGGATTTCCCCGGTGCACCATCGGGGACTATCGAGTACCTCATCACTCATGCGATTCAATCTGCCGGAAGGCATGGCGTCAAGTCACTCACGTTTGGCGCTGGAGCATCCTCCCACCTAACATCGGGGCATAACATGTCTTCGACAAAGGCCAAGGTCCTCCAGACCACGTATGATGCCATCGTGAAGCAGTTTGGGCTGAATCGCAAGACGGAGTTCCGAGCTAAGTTGGGTGCTGCTGAGGAGCCGCTGTTCATTGCTTATCCACGCCACGGAATGGGTTCCAAAGGTATAAGGGCCATTTTGAATTTCTTTGAAGATTAATAGTTATTTGAAATTCACGCCTTTACCTATTGGTAGGATGGACATGTCAACTACATGCTTTGCCCCATCTCCACTTATTTTTCGTCTACACTTTCCCATCACTTTGCTTTGCTTTCTTTTTACCTCTTAAAATATTCTGACGAGACACGTTTGTATTCGACATATGGATTTATATATAATGGCGCTGGAACAGCACAGCGCAATGTTAAAAAATTGGTTTTCCAGCATGTTTTCGTTTTGGTTTTCGTGGACTAGTTTTTCATAGATTAAAGGAATGCACCTAGGTGTTAAGTTTTATATCAATCCTTCCAGCAGTATTTCTGAAGATAAATATGTTTATCATATCGGAAAAAGCGACCGCGTTAGCTGAAGAAACCAGGAAGCATGGAGTATGCGTTTGGATTTTTAGTGGCCTTTCCTCTTGATGCATAAGAATAAAAGTAGCCGTAATAAAAGCGCCAGGGGACAAGACATTAGTTGGGGAAGAAAATCGACACTGGGACTCGTGGTAACATCTAAAAGGGATTAGAAAAAGGGCATAGTCTCTATGCTTTAGCAAATCCTTAACCCTGTACACGGAATGTCCTGCCACTCGCAGTCTTTCTCTCCCGTTCTTCATTCTCAGGTCGGGCACGGTTGAGAACTTTGGTATGACAGTTAGTTTTGTAGGTCATAATTAAATAGGATTCAAAAGTGCAGCTACATACCTTGCAGGAAGTCTGCAGTTCGTCTCCGCATTCTCGAGTGAATATATGCCTATCGCAGGGGGGTTAGCTACCACAAGGGGATAAATCGATAAAGTCCTAGAAGTACCTTCGAAGCTTTGATATGGTAATGGAAATAGTCTCGGAACGTTTGGATATGGGAAATATTCTCTCCACGTCGTTGTGGTGTAAGATGGCGAGGGAAGAGGACTGCATTAAGTGAGACTATTAGTTTACAGCACACAGGAGGGAAAGAAAAGAGGGACCAAAAGTACCGAAGGTAATGTAACCGATGTCGCCATCTCCAGAACTCTTAACCCCTGATATACCTTGTAGTTCCAGAGGAGGATCATGGCGGAAAAGGACTTGAGGGGCATTTTGGATCGCTCGTCGTCTTGCATCAACAAATTCCTGATGGTATGTAAGGTAAGAAACATATTCCTCCCAACGGGGTTATGATAGCAGGGGACGCAAAACATACTTGCAAAAACACTTTACCAAATATCCTATCCGTTTCATCTCGGAAAATGGTGCTGAAAATCACGGTCACACGATCGTGGCTGGCCTTGATGTATATTGCTTCCTGCTCCCGATAATGGATTGCCATAACCTCCCCCCCTTCCTTCACGCCTTGTGGTGCTGATTCAGAAGTGTATCTCGATGCTTCCTCCTGTAGTTCCGCGAATTCATCGAATGCCTTCTCAAAAGGAGCGGCCATCACATTTCGTTTCATGAGCGCGATACGGTTAACCAAGTCTTCCCTACCCTCCGGTTCCTCCGGGAGATTATCTAAATCAACTAGAATTGAGAAATCGTATCCGGGCTCTGGGGAGACAATGAATGGGCCATATTCTCTCTCAAGGACACTTTGAGCACCGTACTGCACCAGCTCGCGGAAACATTTGACGGAGATGGAAATGAGGATCTTGGATTTGGTTTCGGGAGTGGAAAGATGGAATGTGACGCCGTCAAAATCAGAAACAACTTGATCAATGGATACCGGGGGAGCTCTAGGGTTGAAATATGATTAGCTGTTGTTACATATTTGGTTGGGATCGCTGAATGTTTTTATCATGCAGCCAGGCGACTACGTTATCGTAACTTAAGTGGGGTGATGGAGGAGGAACATACCCAGAGAAACGCTCTGTTAGAAGGGATTGAATAAGGACATTTTGATAATCTAAGAGTAGCATGGTGGCGGGCTGGGGATCATGACAATCTGTGCAATCCAAGTACTCTCACGAAGCGGCGACCAGAGGTGTATATATATTCCTATCTGTGGTAGTAGTTGGGATGATGTAGGCATCGCCGCAGCAACTTGACGAAGTTGGGGCGGAGGGCTACTGCCACACTGGCCTGAATAGTCTGCCGTAGGCAGGATACTACTGACAGTCGCAAAATCGGCGGAGAGCTCCAAAATTTTGCCTGAGCAGCCAGACTGGGAAAATAAAAAAAGAAAATGGTCAAATCATATTTGTGAGTAGGGGATCGATCCACCAAGTGTCTACATTTTTTATGGGCTGCCTGTAGCTAATTGCATTTTCTGTTTAGAAAATTTGAGCCGTCGAAGACTTTTGGGCTCATTACCTCTGCTTCGTCAAATGCTGTTTGGACACCCGACGAAGATGCCTCCATCGAGACACGACATACGGGCGCGGGACGAGCAGTTGTTGGCGCGGGAGAAGAGGTGATATGTTGGGATGTGAAAAAGGGTGAATTGCTCCATAAATGGCGGGATGCGGATTGTAGCGCACAGGTTACGGCTATTTCACAGAGCAAAACGGATCAAGATATTTTTGCAGTTGGGTAAGAATTGGATCGCCTCTGCTAAGCATTATTACTGGGATTCTGACACCATGAGGTAAAATAGGTACGAGGATGGCACAATCAGGCTATGGGATTCAAGACTGTCGACGGTTTTGATTTCATTTAATGGCCATAAAACCGCCATTACCCACTTGGCTTTTGACAGCGCAGGAGTACGCCTGGCAAGTGGCTCCAAGGACACAGATATTATAGTATGGGATTTGATCACAGAAGTTGGGATTGTCAAGCTACGTGGGCACACGGACCAAATTACCTCCGTCAACTTTTTGAACGGATCGAGACCTGGCGAAGCTGAGGTACCTAGTAACAATACCCAGGACCGCTTCCTCTTGAGTACAGGAAAAGATTCATTGATCAAAATTTGGGACCTCTCTTCTCAACACTGCATCGAAACTCATGTTGCTCAGAGCAATGGAGAATGTTGGTCCCTTGGTCTTTCACCAGACCAGAGTGGATGTGTCACTGGAGGAAACGATGGTGAACTTCGAGTGTGGTCCATCGATGCAAATGCGATGGATGAAGTAGCGAATGAAACTGGGGCCACAGACGGACTCAAAATTCTTGCAGATAGGGGTAATTTATATCGACAGGGAAAGGACAGAACAATTGGTATCCACTTCCACCCGCGGTTAGATTACATTGCGGTTCACGGAGCGGAGAAATCTATCGAGATCTGGCGTATTCGTACAGAAACAGAAGTACAAAAGAGCCTGGCAAGGAAGCGAAAACGAAGACGAGAAAAAGCTGGAGAGCAGGACGCTGACATTGGGCTGGAAAATGGTGCGGATTCTGAAAAAACAGATCCTATTATATCTACAGCTCCAATATCCGAAGTTTTTGTGTCCTACACTATCGTCAGGACGGGAGGGAAAATTCGGTCAGTGGACTGGATGGGTGGGAAGGGCCTTAGGTTACTTGCTGCAACGACCAACAATCAGCTGGAAGCGTACAATGTGACTCCTGCAGAGAAGCGGAAATCGAGAGATAATGACGAGTCAGAGTATAATCGCACGTTATCGATTGATATGCCAGGCCACCGCACGGACATTCGATCACTTGCCTTGAGCTCTGACGATAGAATGGTTTCATCCGCCTCGAATGGTAGTTTGAAAATCTGGAATGTCCGAACCCAAACCTGCTTACGAACTTTGGAATGCGGCTACTCATTATGTTCCGCCTTCCTGCCTGGTGACAAAATCGTTGTGGTGGGAAATAAGAACGGTGAACTTGAGGTTTTCGATATAGCCTCGTCTACCTTATTGGATACCATACCAGCACACGAGGGCCCAATATGGGCTTTACATGTGCACCCGGATGGAAAGTCTATGGTTACAGGAAGTGCTGATAAGACTGCTAAATTCTGGGATTTCAAGGTCGTACAAGAGGAGATTCTGGGCACGAAACGGACAACACCTCGCCTTAAACTAGTCCACACAAGGACTCTTAAAGTGAATGACGATATACTCAGTATTCGCTTCTCTCCCGACGCGCGACTCATTGCCGTGGCGCTATTGGATAATACAGTCAAGGTTTTCTTTGTTGACACTTTGAAACTCTTCTTGATCTTATATGGCCACAAGCTTCCTGTCCTCAACATGGATATCTCATATGACAGCAAATTAATTGTCACCTGCTCTGCGGATAAAAACGTTCGGCTCTGGGGCCTGGATTTTGGTGATTGTCATAAGGCATTCTTTGCACATCAGGACAGCATCATGGCTGTAGCTTTCATACCAAACAGTAATGAGGGCAATGGTCATCACTTCTTCAGTGCCAGCAAGGATCGGGTGATAAAGTATTGGGACGGTGATAAATTCGAACAAATTCAAAAGTTGGAAGGCCACCATGGCGAAATATGGTCTCTTGCAGTCAGCCATTCAGGAGAATTCATCGTCAGTGCAAGTCACGATAAAAGCATACGAGTATGGGAACAAACTGATGAACAAATATTCTTGGAAGAAGAACGGGAGAAGGAGTTGGAAGAGCTGTATGACAGCACGTTAGCGACCTCACTAGATAAAGAAGATGAGGATGTTGAAGGGCAGGACAAACCAGAGGCAGTAGCTGCTGGCAAACAGACAGTTACAACCCTCATGGCTGGTGAGAAAATTGTGGAAGCTCTCGATCTCGGCATTGAAGACCTTGCTCTTATGCGGGAGTGGAACAAGTTGAAATCAGCCAACCCCAAGGCTGCAGCACCGTCGCGCAATCCAGTCTATCTAGCCCTTGGCAACATTTCCGCTGAGCGTCATGTCCTTCAAGTCATACGAAAGATTCCAGCAGCAGCACTTCAAGATGCCCTCCTTGTTTTACCCTTTTCAAAGCTACCCGCCTTATTCACATTTCTGAATATCTGGGCAAAGAACGGATGGGAAATCCCTCTGACCTGTCGCGTCCTGTTTTTCATGCTCAAAACGCATCATCGCCAAATTGTGGCAAGCAAAATGATGAGGCCCATGCTTGATGGCATCCGAGGCAATCTCCGCCATGTCCTTGCCAGACAGAAAGATGAAATGGGATTCAATATTGCTGCCCTCAAGTTCATAGGCAACCAGATCCGGGAACGTGGACGTTCAGATTACATTGATGAGGAGCTGTGGGAGAAGGAAAAGCAGGAGGAAAAAGGAGGAAGTAAAAAGCGATATTTTGTCAATGTTTCATGAGGGGTGGAATTTGTATGAAGAGTTGGCTCTATGCTATATATATTGGACGTTTGATATCTTATCCAGCGGTTACATATCTTGGAGTTGGGAAGGTGCTTGTCTCTTAGGATCTAGAAACAAAACGGTTTCATGCAAGGGAATTTTGATGGAATAGATTTCAATTATACGCAATGGATTTTTATATGGGTGATGTTCATCTCAAAATTCTGGCATTCTAGCTCGTTAGTACTATTCATTACATCACTGGTAGCTATCCTTGGTATACGGCCGAAGTACGGGCTGAGTTCGATATCCTACGTTCAGCCCAGTCTAATAACAATTACGGGCAGAAGTATCCATGCAAGTTCGGTGGTGTCATGCCACCCACCATTCCATAATAACCCAAATACACGAAAACCCTTATAGGCAATACTTCGACTCTATGTCCACTCCAGAAAGACACGTCCGTTAGGAGAATCGGAATCCGGTACCTAAATGACACGATGCTGCCAGCACACAATATTAGCCATCTGACTCTGCAAGCAAAGCCCTAACAATAACTTGCAAAACAAAAAATAAATAAATATCCCACAATAGCACCGCATAATTCCAGTTCTAGCTCCTTTGAAAGAGTAAGAGGAAAGGAAAAGCACACGGTACTCTGTGACAACAAATTTTTATTTGTTCTTCTCTTTTTCTCAGTAGAACCTTTCTAAGCACCGACGACATTTTTAAAAACCGTCCCCCACAAAGTTTCAGGCGCCATCCCAGTGCGAAGAACCAAAATTTTACGCCTCCTCCTCCAGTTCCTCTCCCCCTCTCAATAAACATATGACGATGAAAATCGAAAGGGGAAAAGGTGGAGGGAGGAAGGAAAACCTCAATTCTTTAGCTAGGAATGTATTGCACCTGTCACCCTAAGGAGTTTGATAATGACGGAATGCCATACCTCTTCCGGCTCTTCCTAAAGTGTATTCGGTTCTTGATTGTATCTCATCATGTAAAGTTGGTGTGGAAAAGGAATGGTAGCACGAATGGAAATTTGGGCTCATAGGTGAGGGTGTAAATGGTGCAGAGACGAAGGGATAGGATCAAATTTCGTGACTTACGTATTAGAGGTAGCAATGGATTTCTTTCGCCGGAAAAGGTGGTGTTGCCAGTTGTGGGAAATCCCTTGGGCGCTGTGTGGGTGAACAGAGTGAGGAGAATTTTGAGCAAAGTTTTGTTAGCCCTTTTTATTTATGGATCACGTGATTATAGCTCCGTCAAAACGGATGCAATACCTGAGTACTAAGTGTTCAAAATTTCAGGAGTCCAAAGAAACATATAAGTAAAATTTTATATTTATATCTACATTACATTTTAGTGAAAAAATAATGGTAGGATCAAGCGTGAAAATCAAAAATCCCCATACCTGCTACACGTCACGCCCAAACAAAACGCAGAAAATTCCATTTCGAAATAGAATAGTATGAGATCCATAATTCGTAAATCATTGCCGGACAGTTATGGCAAACTCAATCACTATGATGTCTGTTTCATCGTCCCACATGCAGAGCAAGTCCACCACTGTGTTTCCATGAAAGTACCACAGGAATGGCAAACCCAGCCAAGAGGTTTTTCCGGAATTTTCTTCTCTAGTGAGAGGAGTGCCTGGATGGCTTTGTTTCGTGGTTTTCGAGACATTCCACCAGCGGAAGGTTGTGGTTCAGCGCGAACACGTTTCACAGACTTCTCAGGTGTTTTTAGAGGTTTGGCTGGCTGTGGTCGTTCTGACGCGCACGCGTCACAGCAGAGAAAGGAGGCGGGATTTACAAGGGTGCATGTTGAACAAGCCCAGCTCTCAGGGTCAGGGCTGGTGTCTTCCGTCAGATCGATAAAAGGAGTATTAGACGACGTTGGTTGTGATGGAATATCGGGATTAGGTTTGGTATCTTGGGGGATCAGAAGAGGAGAAAGGGACGAGCGGGGTCCAGCAGGATGACTACCGCTCGGAGGAATATACGAATTCCCATATTGCTCTTTCTCTTCCTCCTGAATCAGTTCGATGTACGCTTGTATAATAGCATGTTCATTCGCATCTTCTTCCTCCGCCTTCGTTCTGAACCCATTTTTAGATGCCTCGTCTGCCAACTTTTCTCCATCACTTGAACCACTAGCACATCCTTTGGTTACTGTTATTCGCCTCTGTGCTGCATCAGCAATCACTTGTCGCATATCTGTGCCTCGTAGAATAGGAGCGCCCCCGACTTTTCTCCCAGACCCCGCTGTGAGCGTCTGGCGTTTCTCAGCTGCAACACGGGCCATGCGGCGAGCTTCATGCAAGGGTATTCTTTGGCCACCAAGTCGTTTCCCTTCGGACAGGAACCCTTCGCCGGTATAGCCCTTCAAAGAGAGCTGCATGTGCTCGTCACGAAGTTGGTTCCATAACGCATGGAACTCCTCGTTATGAGGGCCATGAACAATATGGCATAACCTGAAAATGTTAAACCCCTGCGGATAACCATATGCAAGCTTTATTAACTTACTCATGAAGCATAGTATCAAGAACCTGGTCAAGGGGAAGAAATTGCTTATCGTCAGACGGATACCTCAGTCTGAGGCATATTTTCTCTCCATGATTTATATTTATCCCAAGGAGATTCCTCTCTGGATAAAATTCCGCAAGAGTTCCAACCCTCCAGCCACGCTGGCGCATTATTGGTTTGACGAGAGAAGCAATTTTCCGTAGGGTTGTCAAGGCCTCCGCCTCTCGCGGTTTGTGCTTAAGATGCTCGAATCCAGCAACCAAAGGGTCGAATTCCCTCATAGCTGCAGCTTCACAAGAACGGAACCACAGAAACTTGACGTTAACGAGTAGGCCTAAAAAAAGTCTCAAAAGAAGGAATACTATATAGTAGTAACTTGTGAACTCGTCTATAAATAGTACGACTACTGGTGATAAGCATGTCAGGGACGATGGATGTTAACGCCACTTGGCGCGCCAAGGTCGTATCAAAGTGGGTGGCCAGGATTTATAATCAACAGATGGCACATAGTTAAGATAGAGCCAGCTGTGCTTCGTGAACGAGCGAGCACACAGCTCTGCTATGCGAATGGAAATTTCGAGCCCCTGAAGAGAACTTTGAAATGGATGTAATCCGTATGGAGCCCGATAGGATGACATCACGTGCACAAACCAAAGAGTTCCCAAGTATCCCGGAATAATTATTTTCCTTTATCTGAAAAAGCTGCAAGGCTCGGCATAACGCTAATTAAATCATGCATCATCAATCATGGGAACGAAGATGGTATGCTAGAGATTGTATTTACGCTTTTATCACGCACATCATTTCGATTATCTATCACTAAAACATAATGACAAGCGACGACGAGTTCTTTTTTGACTACGTAAGTGTCAGACCACCCTCCTCTTGTGGAAGTTGACGGCCGCTAACACTGCTTTTTGCCATCCGCAGCTTGCTTCCATTCCAAACGATGTTAAAAAGTATTCGTCTCAGGTTGCAGACTCTATAAATGAACATGTCGACCACCTTGCAATAACTATCCGAGATGTGCTAGCTCGCCAGTCCTGGCTACCGCCGGTTGTTAAGCCGCTTGGGAAAACAGCGACGAAGCAAACATCTTCGCTCCCTCCCCAATCGGCCCTTGATCGGATACAAGCCTGGGTATCAAGAAACCGCGCCTGGACCGCTGCTATTATCGCATTTGTTGGAACCGGAGCTCTCCTGATTTATGGAAACAAAAAGCTCAGCACCAAGAAAAGAAAAGCGCGAAGAGCTGGCAATGGCGCTCGCAAAGAGATTGTTGGTGAGTATTCATCCTCGATAAGCTTCCTATATTCCTCTTTACGTTTATCAGTGCTAAGATTTCAATAGTTATCGCAGGCTCCCCTCATGAGCCCATGACTCGGTCTATTGCTGAGGATCTCGAGCGCCGTGGCTTTATCATTTTCATCACTGTCGCTTCAACTGAAGAAGAGAATGCTGTACGAGCAGAGGGTCGGGAAGATATTCGCCCATTGTGGATCGACTTGACAACTGTACGCAGTAACCATGTGATATTTTGAGGTGCTTGGAACGTGCTAACCAAACTTAGACACCCTCAACACCCTCGGAAATTCATCCTTCTCTCCATATAATTCAATCCTTAATCACACATCCCCAGGCGCCGATGCCTGGAATTCAGCCCCATGTTTGCCAATTAAGCGGACTGGTTATCATACCTTCTCCAAAGTTTCCCACCGGACCTATTGCAACAATCCCAGCGTCAAACTGGGTTGACACTATAAATACCCGCCTTCTTTATCCTATACTAACCACCCAGCTTCTTTTGCCACTTCTTACGTTGAAGAATAATAGCAGCTCGATAGTTTTGCTTTCGCCTTCGATACAATCTTCGTTATCTGCACCTTTCGCAACTCCAGAAGTCACAGTAACCAGAGGCCTATCTGGCTTTTCAGCTAGCTTGAGGCAGGAGCTCCGACTCCTCCAACGAGTTCACAACGGCTCTAGTAACGGCATCGAAGTTATAGAGCTCAAACTTGGCAATATTGATTTGGGTCGCCAGTTCCGAAATGGCCAGAACCAAAATACGGGAACAGAGGTCCTTACTTGGCAGCCGCAGCAACGAGCTATGTACGGGTCGACGTACTTATCCAGCATTGATTATCGAGTTGGCAGGTCAGTGGGTGCAGCCTATGGCAGCCCGGCCAGAGATTTACATTTTGCCATCTTTGACGCTCTTGCCCCAGCTTCCAAGTCGTGGTTGGGTAGACGTAAACGGAAACAGTCGACTGTTTATGTTGGCAAAGGGTCCAGAAGTTACTCGTTTGTCGGAAATATAGTTCCCAGCGGATTAGTAGGATGGATGCTTGGGCTCCGTTCCGGACACACCGGTTCTCCATCAAACCTAAACTGGGATGCCAATAGCAGTGGGCCGGGCAGCGAACCAGGATGGGAAAAACTCGGATAAAGTGAAATAAGTTCCTCCCTTACCCCCAGCCCTTTATTACCAACAACAGCATATATATGTATATGATATACACATATTTTACTTTCGTGACTTTGTTATTTAATGGGATATGTACTATGGACGGCGTTTAGAGTCATTGGTTAATCGGTGAACAAAACATGGCATTTCCCAGGTTATTGATGGGCGGTTCTTTTGCACGGGCTTTTCTCTCTTCTCTATTTATTTAACCAGAAGTGCGCTATGGGCTCAACACATATGTAATGAATTTTTTTTTTTTTCTTTTTTTTTTCTTTTTTTTTTCTTTTTTCTTTTTTTTTTTTTTTATTCGCACCAGCACAACCCCCTAGTTAATTATCTTTGCCTAAGCGAAAAGGTGCGCTAGCCACCATGAAACAGGCATTTCAATTTACCCTTCTTCTAGGCTAATACTTTTTATTATGGTACTATTTAACCTCTCTATCAAAAAGTGTTGCCATGCATTTGAGCCTTGATAATTGTCAGGCGCAGGGGGGCATTAAGGTTTGAGGTGTAATAGGTTAAAGCTAAAACTTACGCTTCGCCCATTGTAATGTGTGAGTCTAAACTTTTCTGACGGTTAATATAACCTTATTATATCAACTGCGATTTGTATACCGCACCAAAATATGGGGGCTTGAGTTAGGTTATTTGAAATAACATCCGTGGATTTTACTTAATCCGGAGTGGAAGCAAATGACAGACTTCAAAAGGAGCATTTGTCCAGAGCTAACCCAACGCAGCACATTTGACGCATTTGTTTGCTAAGATACTAACTGTCAAGCCTCGGGTGCATTCTTTAGTGACTAGGCGAGAACCGATATCCAGAAATTGTGCCGGTAACAGTATTAAACTGGATGGCTGTGCTAGTTATCGACCCTGGAGCTCGCCTGGTGGGATTTGTCGCGACTTGCGGAGCCTCCTTTGGCGGTTTCTAGCTATGAAAAGGCTTACTGAATTTCTAGCCCGATGGGTTATGAAGTACAGAGTACAGCGAGTCGTCACGATGCGAAGCATGTAAAACCATCCATGATGCTTTACCATGAACTCTATTTTTCTCCTCTGCACTATTTGTCTCTCGTCTCTCACTTTTCTTCTCCTCTAGCGACTCATGTGTGTTGGAACTCGCCGAGTATTACTGGCCGCAACGGATAGTCCATAGCGGATTTAATGGCCGTAATAGCCAACCACGCATATTCGCTTATTTTTAGTTTCTTGGCTCGCTCGCATATTACTGAGAGCCATATTATCGGAATCAATTAATCCGTTATATTGCCGATGTTGATAAGATCCTTCGATTGATTCTCTATCTAAG
>LGUA01000121.1:0-31349 GCA_001660665.1 Emergomyces africanus
AGTGGCGTTCCATTCACTTAGGCCGCTCATCATGAATTCATCTATTAAATACTGGCTGCTCCCTCTCCAGTAGTAACTAGTTTAAAAAAACAGCTCCACAGAATGCGATTATATGAAATGATTAAATGGCGACAGTAGCAAATTAATGAGCGGTTAAAAGAATCTTTTGCTGACTTAACAAATTTTCCTATCTTGTAGTCTTGCTGGAAACTGGTTAATAGTAGGCAAAGGCTGTCACTTTCCATGTTTCCACCACCTTTATGCAGAGCATCTATGTAACAAAAAAAATGGGAGATGTTTAACCCAGAAATATAATCATTAGTCTCAAAAATTTCATGCATAATAATGGTCTGGTAGAAATATTGAAATGTCAGGGATAACAGAAAGAAAAATAAATACGCCAAAGATATAAAAACAGGGGCAAATTTGGAAGAGCAGGGCCATCCGAACCCTGGGAGCAATGTAGAAAGAGAAAGGGAAAAAATAGATAACTATAGGAGAGTAAAACGATCAAACAAATGCAATTTTGAAAATAATGGTAAGCCCAAATTACACACCTACGACTACGGCCCTCTAAACCCCCAGACATTGAACGCCAAAGAAAATTTAGTTCTCGGCACAATATCTGGTTTCGGTACGAGCGAGATTTCATCATATATTTGAGCCATTGGCAGAGCATCCAAGGATGGTGGCGAGAAGCTCACCTTAAACCACTGACGGCCAAGGAGGTCATCTCTATCGGGACCGCCGACATCAGCTTCGATGAGGAGCTTCCCTCCCCCAATAACGCTTGATGGGACATTTTTAGGAATGGCCGCGTCTAGCACGTTTTCAATCGACTTAATATAACTAGTCAGTTTATTCAGGTCCGCTGCTGCCGTAACGTTGTTGTCGAGAAGGACGATATGGTCACAGTGGACGTGGCCAGGTTTTTGGGTTTCGGGAACCGGGTTCTGGGGAGTGTATTCGACGAATCCCGCTCTTGGCGGTGAGGCTGCTGGGCGGCCAGGAGAAGGGCCGGTGCTCTGTGCGGATTCTGGCTTCTGAAACTCAAGAGTAAATTGTAACCCAGATGGGAGGGTGATGCTAGTGGAGGTTGACTGTTCGATGTGCTGGCGGATGCTCGCCCACGTATGATTTGTTATCAAGACTACTCGTCGAGGTTTACGAATCAGCATTGGCGATTGGTGTACGGAGTAGATAGAAGAAGCATGTTTTTCACACGTGAATGTGTTATAAGAAGAATAAGAGGAGGAAGAAAGTGCAACATGAAAGAACTCACTTATAAAGCCGTCTTCTACCATTTTAAGTTCATTCTTCTCCTGACAGGGACAAAATGCAAAATAATTTAAATTCATACACGCATTCGAGGTTCCCGCGGCGTATCCTCTGGGCTGGGTGTCCGTATTACTCCAAAGGAGGCCAGAGTCAGAGTCCTTGTAGGGGGTCGAATCCAGCGCAAACACATGCTCGAGTTGAAACTGTGCCAATGCCTGTTTGAGAGGAACAGTTGATTCTTGAGGAACATGGAGCACAATATTCATGCCTTTCTTCACTGCACTGATCCCCCTGACAATAACAATGGACAGTGAATCTTTCATAGTTCCGGCCATGCTCGACATGGTGACGCAGGGTTGGCGATCACGATCTATCCATGGAGGGAAAGGGAACCACCGTTCCTGTGCACCTAGATGTCCGAGAGCTCTCATAACCCCATATCTTTTGGCAACCTCCGCCTCCGGAGCTATAAGTGGAATAACCTGGAGCCATTCTCTAGGGAAATACGAAGCTGGGATATTGGTGATAGGGTGTCCAGGACAATAAACGATCCATTTGAAATCGGGCCTATCGAGAAATGATGGAGAATTAAACTCTGTGCGTTGAAATGCCTCAACTCTATTCCCATCCTTTGCCGCAGAATAAACGAATTTAATCCATTGGAAAGGTGTGGTTGGAAAGTTATCCTCTCGTTCAGTCGTCCTGCGTCGGACAGTGAAAACGATATCTTTTTGGCCAACTTGAGCCAAACCATACGATATGTAAGTCCAGCAATCCATTTCTCCGCTCACTGCTGATTTAACTTTATGATAGAATATCAGGACTTGGACGCCTTCTTCCGGGAAAACTGGGTACGTAAGCGGCCATGCAATTGACTTTGGTCCTGGAGCGGGCGAGGGATTTCTCTCGACGCCTGAAAGAACAGCATAGTTTGAGTATGGAGCCGAAAAGTTTTGCAGGAGGCCATCCCTTGGTGATGGCCCCGATGAAAAAGAAGCTTCCTGTGAAGCTTCCTGTGAAGCTTGCTTCTTTCCGCCTAATCCAGAAAGACGCTTCTTCCACCTATCAAAACCCATGACGGCGGGTGATAAACGTAGCAATTAAGAACAACAGAGTGAATGCGGATGCTTGGGGAAGGGTAGATGCCAATTTTCAATCATCCAGAGTAAAAATTTAGGAAATAGTTTTCGATATATAAATAACCGTTGAAGGCAAACTGCCGCGCACCGAATTAAGCATGATTTGGACTCATGCTGCCAGGTTTTACTGTTTGTCAAGACACAGCCCTCTTCGACACAATCTGCACATGTCAACATCCAAATACGAGGGCCATGGTGGCGTTTCCGCGTGGGGCCTGCACTGCGGGATCGGCCAGTGCAAAGGTCGTGTCCACAAAACCCTGGAGACGAGGCTCCAAATCTGACTGGTTTATGCCATCGTGTAGGAGAATGGTTGGTGATAAAGAAACATGACAGGCAGCAGGAGGTGTTGGTTTGAGTCAGTGTGTTCACGACACGACCCAACCCAGGTTGTTTCCACACCAGTTAGCTCCGCTTAACATCTGAGGATTAAGTAGTACGTATGTACGGAGTACTCAGCACTGTATATAGTATGTATGTACTGTACAGAGTACATACATACATACACACATCAATACTTGCAAGGTAGTTAGGTACGGAACATGCCTAGAGTGTGGTTAAAGTTTAGCGCGGATGAAGCCTAAGCTTCAGGGGGCTTTTTCTTTAAAGATAGTTAAAATAGGGTTCCCGCAAGTGAAATCAGGTGACCATGAACTCGGACCTCCATCTAGTACTATTTTACAGCCGCCAGACCACCCTTTTCACCTCTCCTCTGACATCATGATCGTGAGGAGGTTTCCCGAGTTTACTCCATGCACGGCGACCAGCACTAGAACAATGTCTTTAGGCAAGTATCCAGTTATAGTTATGTTGTCTAATTTCCTAAACCTATTTGCGCCGCATCACAAATACGTCAGAGACCACCAGCGAAAGGTTGAGCCAGAGCTAACACGGCCTTGGTTACAGACGAAGAAATGCTGGAGCTTGTCGCCAAAGATGGAACTATGGATTAGTATGTTTGCGCGTATCTATAAGCTCGTCTATGCGCCTCTTCGTTGACCAATCTACCTTGCTTGATGTAGTGAGAAGTGGCCCAGCTTGCTAGACCCTTTAATCGAGCGATTAGAACATGTGAGTTTCTGTTTACAAAAGCTTAGCTCTGTGCGAAGCTTTATGTAGAGCAATAAGCAGCCATGGAAACTGATAGCTTTTATAGATAGTTCACAATGACTTCCCGCTGCCCATAGTACCTCCAGCTTTGAGCACCACACTTGATACCTCGAGGTTTATCCCCTCCTCTTATACTGCGCAAGAAGTAAACTCGCAGGCGAATTGCAACAAAGAGAATGCTCCACCGTCACAGATACAGAGCCCACCACATCTACCACCCGTCCCGACCTTCCCCTCTTCGGCCTCCAGCGAGCGCGTCCCTGATTCACAGCCTGAATCTGGTCCGACGGATGACGCCCTCCCCCCGCCCCTCGTCGCAATACTCTCGTCCATCAAGTCCACCCTTAAAGCCTACTTTTCTGAAAAACCACCACACACAATCCAGCGCCTAGCAGAGTTGATCCTGCGCCCGACCCTTCACTATCGCACGTTGCCTGCATATCTCCGTGCCGTCGATAGGGTCGTGTCCGTCTCCAGCGGGGCAGATATCTTCCCTCTACCTCTCTCCATGCCGTTACCCGGTGGCATGATTGATGTCAACCTCGCCAATGGCGTTAACGGTACAGGGAGCGGTGGTTTCATGTTCAGCGACAACAATTCGCTAGGAAGTGATGAGTCTCTTGGAGGTGCCCTTCTCACCCCGATCCCTTGGCTGAGCAATTCTGCTCTTCCCGGAGGTAATAACGGTGATGGCTTTGTGGAGCCTGATTCTAGTCCTAATTCGAGTCCAGGTGCGAGCTCGCCCAGTAGCAGCAGCCCGTCGTCTCCGGCGGTTCCGCCGCGAGAATCCGGGGCCGTGACCCAGGGCGAACTTATTCGACAGGAACAAGAAGCTGGCGTCGTCCCTACAACAATACAACATCAGTATCAGCATCAGCGGCAAAGCGAGAGAACTTTGTCACTGATGACTGAAGGCGATGAGGCAGAGACATCAGGGGATGAACTTAATGAAGTACCTCATGCGAGAGGTCCGAATATTTTAGGCGTTGAAGATATGGGATTGCAGGATGGGAGAGGGGTGCAGATGTCACTGTCAGCCACCCCACCTCACGCTGATGATGTTCATAGCGGTGACCAGGAAGCCGATTTGAATGACACCATGCAAGCGTCTGTGGAAAATAATAAAATTAGTGGCGGTGATTTGAAAGATGATACAGATAGGGATGCAGATGGAGACATTGTC
The DNA here is from genome assembly GCA_001660665.1 of Emergomyces africanus. NCBI lineage: Eukaryota > Fungi > Ascomycota > Eurotiomycetes > Onygenales > Ajellomycetaceae > Emergomyces > Emergomyces africanus. The sequence goes on from LGUA01000121.1 coordinate 4,711, forward strand.
ATTGGCGACATGCCGGAGAATACTGAAGAGGGAACTAAGGAGGACCAGACGGTATCTACTACAACCGCAGTGTCAGTTAAAGAGCCAACAGGAGAATGATGGCTCAACGAAGTCAGAAAGGGAGACAGATGAAAATCAAAAGGGAGCAATATAGAAGGCTCCTGTAGTGATAATCGTAGGGACACGTGAAAATGACCTTGTACTACTTTTTATATTCCTTTTGCATTTCATCAAATTGGCGTTCGTCTAGTTTCCCGATCTCCAATTTTATCGAGATGGTATTCCCAGAGTTTAACACATCGGATTGAGAAATGCTGTGGAAATTAGCCTTTGCTACCCCTATTTTATTGGTTTCCTTAATTCCCCGCCCAAAACATAGTTGACGAATATTGAAACCCAGAAGTCATAGTTTGGAATGTAAGCATTTCATTGATTAATTGTAGTTTCAAGTCCCTTTAAATTAAGAAAATTCCCTCTCTATGTAGAGTAATGAACAAAAAAAGGCAAGAGTCGAAGTCGTAGCTAGATATTATACATTACGTATCAGACGAAGATAGGGGGTATCAGGAGAAGATAAGCATTAAAAGTAAAGTCAAAATGAACACATTCATGCCCAAAACAAATGAGGGTTTTGAGACATCATTTCACCATCACAAGCAGCATGAAAGAAGGGAAAGGGGGGTTTCCGTATCAAAATAGATTATCAGTATCTTAAGAGCTCACGAATGTGCCTTTATGTTAAGCTCGACGATTGTTGGCTCTTTTTCTCCTGCTTCGCCCAGCGTACTGTAGTAACAGATATCAGCTCAGTGTAAAGATATTCATAAAAAATGGGATGTTAAAAACATAAAATAAAAGGAGAGGACACCCACATCCGCAAGCATTGCATAGCGTTTTCTTCCCACTCGGGCCCTTCCGCCACTCAGGCGAAGAGAAGGTCCCGCAATCGGTGCAGAAATGCGTTTCGGCAGGTTTACTCCTCCGCTTCCTTTCAGCATTGCTTTTTCCGCTCCTGCTACACTCCCCACGGCCGGCATGAACGCTACAGCCGGAGGGGCGTCGCCCTGGAAAACAGTGCCATCAGGAACACCCGTGCTTATGTCCCGCGCGAGTTCCCCGGCTCCATAGTGCAGGCCAGTTATAAGCTCGATATCATCTAGATATGTGCTACCCTCAAAACCGATGGGCTGTGAAATGTTATGCCGACGTCGGGATCCAGCCCACGGCTTGTATATGTCAGTACTTGATTCTGTGGGAGGTTCATTGGGCAACATTGGGTTGGTGAGGGGTGGCACGGTTGGAACTCCGAATTGGAATCCACCAGTAGTGGGAGTAGGGAAGCCAGAGGTGGTGATTAAACTGTATTGTGTTTGTGGGGCAACGGAGGTCATTTGCTCGTTATCTTGTTTATTTTCAAGATTGTGAAGCTGAAATTCCCCTTCTCGTTTTAGCTCTGCGATGCGTCTCGTCAAGCGCTCGTTCTCAAGTTTATGTTCAAGAAAGGAGTCAAGAAGTTGCGATTGTTTGGTGAGGTAGGGGCGGGCGATTATTGAGAACTCCATGCTTGTCGCGGAGTCGATGTGACCGTGAGCGTCCAGCAGGAGATAAGCTCCGCCATTCTTCTTGAAACGATAGTAGCAACGGAATGGATTTCCAGTGTTTATTGAATTGACAAACTCTCCGACGACCATGGACCGGTCATCTGGATGAATGAACTCAAATAAGACATTGCCGATTATATCCTCCGGCTCGTAACCTATCAATGCCTTGCACCAAGGCGACACAGATACTAATATTCCCGAAAGATCTAAAATTTGCATCAAGTCTCTTAATCCCGTCAGTACTATGTTATGCATGCGAGTTTCCGCTTGTATGGGGTCAGCCTGAACCCTAATGCTGGCACCAGCAGAATTTATAACCGGAAACGAGGCAGTGATAGGAATCAGCCGAGGGATTTCCTCAGCTTGTTTATTTTGTTCCCATTTAGAATATTCATCTGGAATGTTTGGTGAAAATAAGGTCACAGGTCCAAAGGCATGGCTATGCTGGGTATTTCTATTCTGCGCGTCAAAAACACCGAAATTTTGAAGACGCGGTTCCACGTCATTGAAGCTTCCCGTCAACGGGCCCTGCACACTAAGTCCTGAGGTTGGAGCCTTTCGTGAGATTTATTATTAGTATATAGGTATGCCAGGATTGAAGGAGTTTGTGAGGGGTGCTGATTATATCTTACCTCTGTAGAATAATCTGAAATTGGTCGAGCGAAGTGTTGATCATATCCTGACATGAGGAAAGGCCAAGGTGGCACGACAAGAATGGGGTTCCATGTACTGGGTGGGATCGGTACAGACTTGGAGTGTGTTGAAATAAAGCCAGGCTTTGATGGTTTTCATGAAATGTAGCCGCTGAATACTACTAAATGGGGCTGAGGGTTAATAAATAAAAAACCAATTTATCAAGTATCACCAAAGTGTTTGAGTAGGAGTAAAGGCTAATGCCTCTCTTGCTCTCACACTGTTCATCACACAAGGGTCCATGACTGCGGCCTCTTTGTTTCTTGTTGTGTGTTGTGCATTGTGCGTTGTGCACTCCGTACTGACAACTTATGCTGGGGTAGCCTCTGGTGGTCGCTGGTCGGGCAAGGGATTGCCGAAACCTGCAACTTGGAAGGGGTGAAGAAGGGCCGCTTCGGCACCCGCACCCTCCAACTCTGCGGGCTCAATTCGGCCCACATTGTTTGCTTTTCGGCCCGTGTTCTCGCGGTGCAAGATTAGTGCTCGGATTCCTAACATCGATAATTAATGGGGAAAAAAGCCAAAACAAGAAAAAAAGATATCTTCACTATACTGCACTTGTTATTGAAATGCAGGTCACTCAAATTCCCACATTAACTATATAAAGAAACAAATTGTCATCTCGTACTAAGTACTACTCCGTAGCACTATCTTGTAAATCAATCAAGTGTCCTATCACGTGATGTCGTGCCTAGCTTGACTCTTCGTGTTGAACGCGCAGGCGGCATCACCCATGAAGCAAACAATAAGCAAGCAATCAGCTGGCCGTTTCCCATAGTTTCCAGCCTTGAGAGCCGGTGACGTTGGAACAGCTACACGAAACTGGATTTACCAAGATGTAAGTGGTCATTTTGAGTTATGTTATATGCACTTATTCCCCTTTACTAAATTGAGCTACTATTCAGGTGTGAGTTCACCTACTGGCGACCTCTCTTCTGTAATTAACAACTGTCCAGCGAAAATCGATAAGCTATCCATTCTTGGGTAAGTAAACTCATGACATATCTCCTCTTTCATAGTTATGAACGTATCGGTAATGTTTGCTGACCCTTTCGAGTTATAGTGTTCGCTCGTTCGACAATACCCGCAGCGAAACCATCCAATTCCATACCCCGTTAACTTTGATCGTTGGATATAATGGCTCCGGGAAGACGGTGCGCTGCGTCTAGTATATGCCTATTTGTATACCTGACTAATTGACCAATAGACCATCATTGAGTGCCTCAAATATGCGACGACTGGAGACCTTCCACCCAATAGTAAAGGCGGCGCGTTTATTCACGATCCGAAGGTTTGTCTACAAAACACATTTACGGTTGATAGAAGCCAGGAGCTAAAATAGATATCTCAGTTATGTGGCGAAAAAGAGGTCTTGGCCCAAGTAAAGCTCTCCTTCAAGTCTATGTCAGGCGCGAGGATGGTAGCGACACGCAGTCTTCAACTCACTGTAAAGAAGACTACGAGACAACAGAAAACATTGGAAGGTCAACTTCTCATGATCAAGGACGGCGAACGCACGTCAATTTCTTCTAGAGTGGCGGAACTTGATCAGATTATGCCTCAATATCTCGGTGTGTCGAAAGCCATTCTTGACTCTGTTATCTTCTGCCATCAAGATGAGAGTCTGTGGCCAATGAGCGAGCCCTCCGTGCTGAAAAAGAAGTTCGACGAGATATTTGAAGCCTTGAAGTACACCAAGGCCATTGATAATATCAAAGCGCTGCGGAAGAAGCAAAACGAAGAACTCTCGAAATTTAAAATTATGGAACAACACGCCAAAGAAAATAAGGATAAGGCTGATCGTGTAAGTATTCATTCTTCAAAAACGTATATATAGTACTATGTATATATTAGCTAAACCCATTAGGCGGAAAAACGATCAATCAAGTTACAGGAGGAAATCGAGGCCCTGCGGGCTGAGAGCCACGAACTCTCCCAACAAATGAGGAAGGCCGCGGAACTAGCGGATAAGGCCTGGAAAGAGTCCGAAAGCTATGCACAAATACTTGGCACTCTAGAAGGAAAGCGGATAGAGGCTAAGAGCATCCAATCCAGCATCACCAACCTGCAGCAGCATCTTGTCGAGGTTGATGAGTCGGATGAGTGGCTTGAAAGGACTTTGGAGCAATTCGAATCACAGCAAGCTCAATACCGAGAACAAGAAGAATCACTCAAGGAAAAATATATGGATCTCAAGCAAGTTATTGAACAAAATCGAACTAGGCTAGGCCTTAAGCAAGCTGAATACGGCAAACATGAAAATGACAAAGCCCAGTTCGAACGTCAGCTTAGGAGGCGCGAGAAAATGATCAAAGAAATTGCCAGGCAGAATAATATTCGTGGGTTTGACGATGAACTTGATGATATGCAAGTCAATGACTTCATGCAACGAATCCGAAAGCTCTCTAAGGATCAGAACCAAGCGTTGGAAAGAGCTCGACGGGATGCCCAGACAGAGCTGCGTGAAGCACAGAACCTTCTCAACCAACTCAGCCAAAGGAAATCAACCCTACAGGAAGTGAAAAACGCTGCAAGGAAACAGATATCATCCAATGATATCGAAGCGGATTCGCACCAGAGAAGTCTAAACGAAATTGACATAGATGAGGGTAGTAAAGTTGTTTTGGAGTCAAGAATTGAAGAAACCGAACGTTCCCTGCGTGAGGCGAAGGAGAAGGCGAAGGCTGCATCTTGGGATAACACGATACAGAGCAAAACCGCAGAAATCGTGTTATTGGAGGATGAGAGCTCGAAGTTGAATGCAGAGCTGATTGAAGGTACCAAAAGAGCTGGTGACCTTGCTCGATTAGACCACCTTAAAAAGGAGCTTAAGGACCGTGAACGGAGCCTCGAGACCATGAAAGGCGCGCATAGTGACAGGATCAAGAAATTCTTGTCACAGGAATGGAACCCTTCAACACTTGACCAAGAATATCAGAAAGCCCTACAGGAAACCACCAATGCCTTGACTCGCGTTGAACGAGATAGAGATGGTGTTAGTAGGGAACTGGACCATGCCGAGTTCAAGCTAAAGACGGTCCGAAATGATCTCCAACAACGACGAAATGAACTGAAACAATGTATTCAGAAAATACAAGATGCTGTCGACGACGAACCTGCAGAGTATCCTGATATACTCAAGCAACGCCAAGTGCAGCTTGACATGGCTAAAAAGGATGCTGACCAATATGCCGGATTGGGAGAGTATCTCAGCAAGTGCATGGACGCAGCTAGGCAAAAGAAGGTCTGCCGAATGTGCTCCAGACCTTTCAAAACCGAGGGCGAATTCAAAGTATTCCTGAATAAACTTGATGGTCTAGTAAAAAGAGCTACGCAAGATGCTGTCGATGAAAGCATGCAGCAGCTAGAGGAAGATTTAGAGGCCGCCCAAAGTGTTTCTACCGTCTACGACACTTGGGTTCGTCTCTCTAGCACTGAAATTCCAACGCTTGAAAAGGAGGAATCTCAACTTGAGGCTCAACGAGAGAATTTACTATCCCAGCTTGAGGACCATGATAACATTGTAAGCGAACACACCGAGTCAAAGAAAAACGTTGAATCACTATCGAAAACAGTTGCCACGATTTCAAAGTATCATAGCGAAATCACAACCCTTCAATCGCAGATCCAGGACCTTTCGGCAAACCAACAAGATGCCAACGCCTCCCGGACATTAGAGGACATCCAGGAACAGATTGCCGCGATTGGGGAAAAGACTCGCGAGCTTCAAAAAGTCATTTCGAAATTAAATAGCGAAAAGGATCAGTCGCGAACCGAAATTACAACTCTTGAGCTAAAACTTCGAGATGTGAGAAGTAACCTTGATAATGCCAACTACCAACTAGAGAAGAAAGCGAGCCTTGCTGCCCGTGTTGAAGAATACCGTAACCTAAATGCTAGACAACGAGAAAGCATTGAAAAGGCGGACCAGGATATTGACAGTCTTGTTCCTGAAGTCTCGAAAGCACAAGCTAGATATGACGACATTAGCTCTCGGGCTGAAGCCAAAGAGAGGGAGTTACAACAACAAGCTTCCCAGCTGTCTGACAGTGTGCACCAACTTGACCTGGTGAATGAAGAGATCACATCTTACAATGAACGGGGGGGTCCGGCACAGCTGACTAAGTGCGAAAAGGAAGTACGTAGCATAGAAACGGAGATTGTGAACTTGGAGAAAGAACAGGGATCAATAACCAAAGACATCAATGCCATTTCAACCAGACTGAAAGATAGCGAAAATACAAAGCGGCAATACGCCGACAACCTCCGATACCGGCGTGAAACTGCAGCGCTAGAAGATGTGAACGCAACCATTGAGGAGTTGGCCGCGCGGAATGCAGAGGTTGACCGCGGCCGCTTTCGAGAGGAGTCAGAACGTCGAACGCGAGAGCACAACGCCCTATCCGCGAAGCAGGCGAGCAAGATGGGGGAAATGAAGTCAAAGGATGATCAGCTCATGCAGCTATTAGCCGACTGGAATACCGACTATAAAGACGCCGCAGTTAAATTCAAAGAAGCCCATATCAAGGTTGAAACGACTAAGGCAGCAGTCGATGATCTTGGTCGTTATGGCAGCGCTCTTGACAAAGCTATCATGAAATATCACAGTTTAAAAATGGAGGAGATCAACCGTATCATCGAAGAGCTCTGGCAAAAGACGTATAGGGGCACGGATGTTGACACTATCTTAATCCGTTCCGACAACGAAAACGCCAAAGGAAATCGATCCTACAACTATCGCGTATGCATGGTCAAGCAAGACGCGGAGATGGACATGCGTGGCCGCTGCAGTGCTGGCCAAAAAGTGCTTGCTAGCATCATCATCCGTCTAGCGCTTGCAGAATGCTTCGGCGTCAATTGCGGACTGATCGCGCTGGATGAACCGACGACAAACCTTGACAGAGATAATATTCGCTCCCTTGCTGAGTCGTTGCATGATATTATCAAATCACGCCAGCAACAGGCAAATTTTCAACTCATCGTCATTACCCACGATGAGGAGTTCTTGCGACATATGCAGTGCGGCGATTTTAGCGACTATTACTATCGCGTTTCAAGGAATGAGAGGCAAAAGTCTATTATTGAGAGACAATCTATTGCAGCCGTAAGTATTTTTTCCTGAGGAGCGTCCCAGTTCCCCTCCCCTCCCAAAACGAAGGCGTTTCGTTCTACTACTAATCGAATACAAACAGGTCATGTAAGGCCGGGGAAACGATATTTTCGCTAATGTTATTAAAATATCTTCTGTCTTTCATTCACTCTATTCCTATCGTAGCTTCTTCTAGTTGAATTTGAGACGTTGATCTTTTAGCAGGAGCGTCATTGAAATTCTGCGATGCAATAAATAAAGAGGATGTTTTCTTTGATGTCACGCCACAGTGCCTTATACATAACGTTTTGCTACAAGTAGGAGAAATATTGATTCCTTGTCCATTTTGGAAGCAAAAAAATAGATTCCACGTAAATGGATGTCTCAGCAATGGAAAATCCCGCGGATAAAAAAAAGAAAATACATGTGTCAACATTTTTTCAATCATTACAGGCACCATCTTCACTATCATCATTGTCGTCGACCAATGGCACAAATCGAAAATCAACAAAACCAGCGTTTTCTATCTTCTTGCTTGTCACAGGAGGCTGCTGAGCTCCACCCCTAACATCTCCGCCATCACCATCTCCGAAATCTATCATGAACTGCAAACTCAAAACGCCCTGCCTGTCAATGCGAATACTAACTTTGCTCGACGCCGCCATGGCACGCAGCGCTTTATGGATAAGGGCAAATCTATAACTCTGGCGGACCCTCGATCTGGAAGTTGAGTTGACAAGAAATGTTTCAGTGACAGTAGGAGCAAGTTTCCCACGTTTTGCTTGCAGTGGCCTTGAAGAGGCACCCGTATCATCACCGCCAAGTGTCTTGTAAGGAGGCTCATTCGCAGTAGCTGCAGCGGGGTCTTTATCGATTGAGAACTCGATAGTGGATTCACTGAATGGGCCGCCAGACGCAGAAAGGGCAAAATATGGTGCAGTAGTCGCAGACACGCTGAACGACAGTACTGTTGGGTTTGTGGAGTCCAGTTCCACAATAGCGTTATGGAGCCACATTGAGCGCATAATGGACTTGAACACGATGGCATCACGTTGCAAGGGGATATCTCGATCTTCAGCTGAGGAGTCCAATTCGACGTCATCCGGTTCGTATGTAGTAAGTTCGCAGGTTGTAGTCACACCCGATCCAGATAGAGTGATAGTAAGTGGTGATCCTTGTTTAATGTAACGGATTGTGCAGGTTCGGTTCAGAAGTAATGCGGGTCCGGAAAACGCGTTCAGAGCTGTTGAAGCGGCGGGGTTTGTTGTAGAATTGGAGTACGGTGAGGCATCATTGAGGCCAAAGATCTGGAGTGTCTCGATCAAGGCAGAGAGGGAAATCAAAAATAGTGGTGAGACATAATTGCCAGAGTTATCTTCATCATCACCATCATCTGTATTTATAGTATTGTTGGATTCCGGCGGTGAGTTGAATATGTAATGGGTGAAAAGCTTTTTGTCAAGAAATGCAACACCTTGCATTACTCGTCCATCTTCAGCAGAGAAACGAATACCTTGCGAAGTTATTTGGACCGAAGCCTTCGGAGAGAACCCAATGCAACGCAAAAGAATGTATAACTGGTGTACAGAGCTCGAGACAGCAGAGAAAAGGGGGCCGTCAGACTGGTCCATGGCTATTACGGGCAGGGGGAATAAAAAGAAAAAAGTTTTAGAGAAAATAGTCGCAGCTGTTGCTAGTTCGGGTGATCTCAAATGACATCTAGAAATAAATTTCCCTACAACTCCGATTTGTTGTACATAGTCAAGGGAGGCGGGTAAATATAGGAAATTGCGATTATAGGTTTTGAGAGACGACGTCCACCCTAAACGTATACCCCTACAGCACAAATCATGAAAACGGAACCAAATCTGCTACTAATTAGCTTTGCAACACAGTATGAAATAATGAAAAGGCCAAAAAGGCTTACCCAAAGGCTAATGAAGCTGGCACTCCAAGTAATGGGAGACTGAAAAACGTCCGATCTTTTCGTCGATATAAATTAGCGCACATTTCGCAATACTTTTTCCTATGACAACTACTCACTGAGACCGAAGAAACCAACAAGGACGACAGCTAAAGGTAAATAGTCAGTGAAATGTACATATGAGGTCCACCGGATTGACTTACTGGTCACTAGAAGGGTGAAAGCAACGAAGAATTGGCTATTCTTTGTTACTGACGGATAGAATGGGCTTCCTCCAGCAGAATCCCAGATCTCGTTCAAAGACATTGGTGCAATTGAACCTGGCTGTACACACAAAGTAAAAGGGAAACTACTGTGAAAACACCGGAATTTTCGTCACCAGTCCGACTGCAGGTCTAAGTACTACTTCTCTCTGTTTAAAAAGCACAACTTGCACTTGTATGGCGGTGTTGAAAGTAAACTACGTATTTCCTAATCTGGAGCTGTGGTAAAATGGACACCTCGCGCGATTATCGGATAAACGTATATCCGTTACGACGCTACCGACGCGAAGTCACGAGACCATAACCACCATGACGACATCCATGGATCTTCCGAGGCGATTCTTGCGTTTCTCCCTACGATCAGCCAGTTTTGTGGGCCGAAGTTCTTTAAAGATACACAGTCGCGAAGCATGGCACCAATGGTTCTTGATCGTGAGTTGCTTATGAACGCGTTAAACATGTCTCGCTACATGAAGTTTGCCTAACAAGGATCAAAATAGGGGGCAAGCGCAAGGCTTCTGAGGACCAGATACCGACGCAAGATCCCTCCCACCAGATCAAAAAGGCGAGAACGGAGTCTCCTTATAAGGAAGAACAGGTTTGATGCCCTGTGGTTGCTTGAAGAAAATTTAAGATTAGGCCGGTAACTAATGGCGTGCTTTAGGATGATGACGAGCAGGTTCTCAAACTTGTGCCCTACCCAGAAAAGGTTGCTCCTTTCTCGTCTCCCCATGACCCCCTTCCCAAGTCTATGTACTGGTGTTAATTCAGATGCAATACAGCCTGCGGTTGTAGAGGAACGCAATGGAGAAATTGAATTCCGGGTTGTAAACAATGATGGCGAGAGGGAAAGCTTTATCATTCTTACCGGTCTCAAATGCATATTTCAGAAGCAGCTACCAAAAATGCCGAAAGATTATATCGCGAGACTGGTATATGATAGAGCTCATTTATCGATCGCCATTGTGAAACACCCATTAGAGGTGGTCGGGTATGTCACTCTCTTGAATATATACCCCTAGCAGTTTTAGCCAAAGCTGACAGAAATTAGGGGCATAACCTACCGACCTTTCAAAGGAAGAAAGTTCGCAGAGATTGTCTTTTGCGCCATATCTTCTGACCAACAGGTGAAGGGGTATGGAGCCCATTTAATGTCCCATTTAAAGGTGCGTATACTTGTTCTCCGAGAAGTAACTCCAATGCAAGCACTGATTCGAGTCGTAGGATTACGTGAAAGCTACTTCAGATGTCATGCATTTCCTGACATACGCCGATAATTATGCTCTTGGATATTTTAAGAAACAGGGATTCACAAAAGAGATCTCACTCGAAAAATCCGTTTGGATGGGCTACATCAAGGATTATGAAGGGGGCACCATCATGCAATGTACCATGCTCCCGAAAATCCGTTATCTCGAAGCTGGGCGGATGATCTTAAAACAAAAGGAAGCCGTCCATGCCAAAATCCGAGCTTTCAGCAAATCGCATATTATTCATGCGCCACCCAAGGAATGGAAAAACGGTGCCTTCAAAATCGATCCTTTCAGCATTCCTGCAATCAAAGAATCTGGATGGTCGCCGGATATGGATGAGTTGGCCCGCCAACCCCGCCATGGCCCGAACTATAACCAGCTACTGCACCTCCTCAATGACATGCAAAACCATTCGTCCGCCTGGCCATTTGCTCAGCCCGTTAACAGAGATGAAGTACCCGACTATTACGAAGTGATCAAAGAGCCCATGGATCTATCCACTATGGAAGAAAAACACGAGAAGGATATGTACCCTACGCCGGAAGAATTTATCAAGGACGCCAAATTAATTTTTGACAATTGTCGGAAGTACAACAATGAGAACACCTCGTACGCGAAAAGCGCAAATAAACTTGAGAAATTTATGTGGCAGCAAATCAGGAATATACCTGAATGGTCGGTAAGTTTTGACTATCATTCCCACAGAAAAAGAAAAACAAAGTTACTTGCCGTTTTCATCCTCTTTTCTAATCAATGATTGAACTATGTAGCACCTGGTGGACTGATAGCAGCCGCAATTTTTCGATTTTCTGTAGCATGGGAATGAGTAGTACTCCGTACTACTCATGGGCATGATAGTATTTTGAGACCTTAGATACCATGAATTAATTATTATTGCAACATATTTTCAAATTTACAACATCCGACCGAGATAAAACCTTAGCCATTCCTACATACTACCTAGGTACCTAGTAACAATGTTGACTATTGCCAAGCTATCAAATGTAAAACAAGTCGCGATATCCTTTAATTTCCGCTGCCCCTTCGGAATAATATTGTTGCGTTCCGGCATCAATAGCCTCATCCATGGATCCAACAGATGCGTGCATAAACAGAGACGACAACACTTCAACGCAGTCGATTTCGCTGTGGCTGGGTTCTCGTTGCCTTGCAAACAATCCATTTCACCTGACCACCTGTCATTCTACTACAGCTTTCCCACTACCACACTCTTTTTCCAAACCGTAGCTGCCATCGTGGGATAGGGGAACTCCTGCGGGAGACCACTTTCCAGCTTACTCTTCCATAACCACAAAATTGGGGAAAAGCCATTATTCACTTATAGAGTTTCCGGAAGATATCAAGAACCAAATATATGCGTTGGATAGACTTGATTCAGGTTACAATTGCGCCCAGAGCATTTTCCAAGGCACCTGCAGCGCCGTCCCTGAACAGACACACTTCCACTGGTTCTGAACATACCAGTGGCATTGGCGAAAATGGAACTCCGCAACAGACTACCGACTCTTATGGAGGTTCTGAATCGCAGGACTCTTGCTCCCGTTGACCTTTTTTCATTCTATATCTACATGAGGGACCAGCAATGCTCCGTAGATTATCTGGATTTTTGGTGGGCTTCTCACACTATATTTTCGCCATATTAATTGGGTTCCGATGTGCTTACTTTGATCGCAATCTACTAGGCTAGATGTGTCGCAACACATGTCACTATGTCGCCATTATGTCCGTGAACTACGTCGCTCCGTTCTTCTCGACACGCCAGATCCAGAAAAGTCTGGTAGCCTACGTTCCTCTAATGATTTCCAAAGTGATGACACGGGGCAAGGACCGTCTGGTTACGGCAATGGAGAACGTCGGAATCGTGATACACGACTGTCCGCATTCCTGCGATCTGAGGGCCACACATCCGGCCAGTCGATACACAGCACCAATTCCAATCAATCACCCCACCGAACTCATTCTAATGATCAGCCACTACGACCTAGTAATTTAGACCCCGCTCATACTACCGGCAACACTTCGAATTCTCCTGGTCATACTGTCACTCGTGCTGATATCCGCGCTAGCGCGGAACGGATATTATACACTTATCTGCTCCCTGGCTCGGAGCGAGAGGTCATACTTCCTGAAAATATAGTAGAAGACATTGTGCACATGATTGAGCGGGAGGGGAGAGACGACCCAGAAGTTTTTGATACAGCAAAAGATTACGTCTTCCAGGCGATGGAGCGCGACGCGTTTCCAGGTTATTTACAGGCGAAGGCTTTGGGAAATCTAGTGCCCCCCAGTATCTTGGCGCGATTAGCTCTTGCTCTTGCGAGTTTTGGCGGAGGTTTCTGGGCTGCGTTTTACGTTGTTCTGACAGACCAGCCAAGACTTACTCGATGTTGGGTGAGCAATTTCTCCTTAAATCCAACTCCTTTGTTTATTGGGTAGACTTTTTTGTGTGCTGACTCTCACCCTGACTCAGGTTATTTTACCCTTCGCCTTCGCAGCGTATTTCCTCTCCTCGTATCAGTATAAGATTGATCCGATATTTGCCCTAGCAGGATTCAGCGAGTACACATTTTTCACCTGGGCAAGAATTCGCGAACCATATGTTCGATCATTGCTCATCAAACGTGCCACGGTCTCCCTATTGCTAGCAGTGTTCGTCACTCTCGCGTTATGTGTCCTGTTCATTTTTGTGCCCGGAACCCGGCTTTAGACCGTTCCCACACACTTCTCCTTTGTTGCGGCATTTTATCCTTCCAGCCTCTCTGTCCCTTATTCCGTTTTCCATTTTTCCCCACGTCCCCAGAAATAAGGGATCTACCCGCTTATTTATTGAACTGTTGGATTCGATCTGGTGTTACGGTTCTTCATCCCTTTTACCTTTCCTAAGTCTTTATTTGTTCTTGAACTAGCAATGGCGTTTTGGAGTTCTCCGATCATATACCCTAGCCGGCACTAGTTGGAACCAACTCTTCATTATAGTATCACTCGCTTCTTACTCGACGTGCCATTTATAATTCTTTGGCAATTTCGGAAGGTAGCAATGTCCGTAAAAGGACGGAAAAAAACTATACTTGGTCCTATTTTGAGCATTGCAAAAGTCACCTTCATGCAGCTGGTTAGGAAGGCGGAGTCTCGCGCGGCCCTTTCGTTCCATTTTGGCTTATCATTTAAATTTTCCGCTGCGATTTTATGATTTTGATTTTTGATTTTTGATTTCTTTTTGATTTCTTCTTCTTTTTAATTGCGAGCCTGTTCCTCCTTTTTTATGTTATGTGTTTGGCCTTGTTTACTTTTTCTTGTTTCTTTCTTCAGTTTTTTGACTCCCCTACCTACGCCCAGTGGAAGTTTTAATGTACGTAATGGTCATTTAGCATGGAGACAGATATAGGTTCTTCTTTACTAAGTGTTTCAAGCGAGGGGTGATAACCAATAATTGTTTTTTGCGTTAGTTAGCCTTTTGTCGGTCGCGCACATTTTATCGTTATCATTTGACTCAATCCTCTCTGTGCCTCCATGGCAACGCGTTCCAGTACTTACGTTACCTCTACGAATCGATAGGGTTTCGTGGCAACATCATCTTACCACAATGCCCGAGAATAGGCCACAAAGCCAGGGAATAAAATTCAAAGATCCTCAATCATTAACGCTATGTAAGGTACTGCATCATCAAAATCGTCCATGGTTCGAAACCCCCGTCTCCACTGCATCGTAAAATCATCATTCCTTAGCAGGGAGGCATCTAAAAACAAACGGCGACTCTCGCAAATAGGATAAATCTCATCAAAGACCATAAATGAAAAAGAAAGCCGATCGATCAATCAGCTCCCCAAAGCCAAGAGGCGTTTGGCATGTCGCGTAGCTTCACCCATGCCACCAAGACCTTCATCTGCATCCATTCCCGATCCATCCACGTCCATACGCCCATAACCCTGATAGCTGCTCTCATCGCCATAGTCGTTGAGTTCGCGTTTATTCCCACTAGCACCGCCACCTGTCATCCCAGAAAAGTGCGATCGAATACTGGGGCCACGACCACCCCCTGAGAAGGGCAAAGGATGTTTCGAGCCTGCACCTGCAGCCGAACCCGAACCCGAACCTGCTCCTACTCCTCTTCCTGCTCCTGGTGGCCCTTCATCGTCCCCATCATCGCCATCCCAACCAGCAACGCTTCGCTCAACCCGAGTGGCCCGATCCCTCTCCCTCGCTCTCCGTTCCTCAGCATCGGATTTTATCTTCTCAATTTCTGCTTCTATGCCGCCAACTACATCATTGCACCGCGCCTGCCATTCCGTCAAGCAGGATATCATGGTGGAGATTGCCTGGGGTCGCACGTCGCGGAGGGGTGCTGTTGATGTTACGTGGATGAATGGGGGGTTTGTAGCTGGAGATATGCGAGCAGTTATCAGGGAGGCGTATATGGCCTTTGTAACGAGGGATTCTAGAGCGGCGTGGTTAGGGAGGGAGAGGGAGGTCATTGCAATACAGTAGGTGAGTGGATTGTGAGACGCGGAGAGCGTGAGAAGGGAGAGGAGCCGGAGCTTTTCAGCTTGTCGGTCGGTTAGCTGAGGGAGGTTCGGGGTCGCTATTTTATATTTTCATTAGATATGATTTTCAATATTCTTGTCTGTGTGACATTTCCAGTGTGTTGCATACATTGATATTCCTCCCATGTCCCCCAGGCGAATATCTCTAGAAGCGTGAGATAATTGCGGTAGTCAGCCGGGGTATCTGGCGAGCGCAATGATTGGATTGCTGGAACTTCGAGGAGTTCTGCGAATATGAACGTGTTTGGGGAGGAAGTGGCATTGGAGATGATGCCGGCTATGTCGCGCGGGGAATTCGATGAGGTCTTTGCAAGATGGATGAACGGCTCAAGAGCTTCAACAGCCCGAGAATGTATCTTTTCCATGGACGAAGAAAGTTGATTTTAGGTCACCCGCTCTTCCTGTCCGTACCTTCAAGTCGACTGCTTTTGGTGGGTGAGGTTTTTGGGCTGGTTTTATGTATTTAGCAGCACCCTCAGTGAATGATTTCTTGGCTTTGAATGTAGAATTCTGAGCTTACTGATATATTTAAAAAGAAACCTAGTTCAGAAAAATGTAACTAGGAGAAGTCCCCAAAAATTAAATAATAAAAGAAGCGCCAACAATAGTCGTATGAGTATGGGCAGCTAACAAACTTGAGCGTTATCAATTGTTTGATGTATGATGATATTTTGCTTATTAATACTCACCTCACCACAACGACAAAAAGAACAGAACAGCATAAGGATAAAAATCAACAAAAATCATTCATTCTTTTCATTAATTAATAATTATTCATCACAATGTCGTATAAAACCGAAGATAATGAAAATCAAATGGAAGATGCTGTCGCTATTTATGAAAATAATAAAAATTAAAAATATGTTATGTTTTTGCTAGGAAAGTATGATGTTCAAATGAACGGAAATTGAAATCTTCAAGAATTTCTTCTGCCCATAAGAAATTGAAACACCCAAGCAGTCCATGGGATCAGACTACGTCCGTGATGCTCTTTTTATTACGTTCTTGTGCCTGTTATCTATACTCTTGGGAGACGAAAGACAGGTTAGTGTCTTGGATTTCGTCGCGGGATGCTTGCAGTGCGTGATCTGTAGATCGCTGATGGCAGGATGGGGAGGGGCCCACGCCCAGGGAAGCGAGTATTTAAAAGACCGCGATAGAGCCTGAGTTGATGAAATTGTCCCTCCACCGATACAGTACTACCATCAAAAACACCGTCTACTGTATGCCACATTCTACTTCAAAATTACGCTTGCCTCCTGCTGACCTACATAATTCAATTAGAGTTCGCGAAGACGTCAAGTCAACTAATGTATTAAACAAAGATGTGACAAGTCTATTGCCTGTCATTGACACTCCAAAATATGTGTATCTGTTCCCTTCGCGTGCATGCAGCCTAGACAGCGTAATGTGTGTAGCGCTTCTACTGAATTGCGCAGAATATCATTGCCTCACTGTTGGTCGATGATTGTAAATACTGATGTAAAAAGCCCATTTTACCATCCATTCAGAGTCGAGAACTTTGCCTGGCAGGGGGGCGATTCTCAGGTCTGAAAGCGAGCATTGACTGCAACATTGAAGAAACAGCATTTCTCTCCTCTGAGTCGAATGGCTGTTTCACGCTGTCCTCGAAGCGGTCATCCCATGATCGGAAAATGGCTTCTGTTTATTGGCGTGCCACCCTCGGCGAATCTATTATGCCGTGCTTCCCATTTCTCCCACCACTCACGAGGCAAAACGCCAAAGGCAGCAAAATGCTCGCGAGTCATGTCATCCTGGGCGGCCATGAATCTTTCAAATAACGGTCTTTGAGCAATGATGGCCCAGTTAGAGCAGGCAGGTGTCCAAATGTCTGACGGGAAACATAGAGAGGGCTTTTCGGGTTCAAATCGAGCCTCGGGAGGGCCTATCACCAGTGGAGTGCGAGACTCGCACTTCAGTTCTCGTAACGGTGAAAAAGCTTCGCCAAAATCCGTGAGTGAAATTCTGGCTTCTGCAAGAGAGATATCTTCACTTGTTTTCCCAGGCCACAACTGGCGCAATGCCGTGAGATGGTACACCAGGCGGAAGCAGGTTTCCATCCAAATGAATGACCGGATCCAGTTCCGGTGCTCCATAGTCGTCGTACAGTCATTCACCTGAGAGCTGGTCAAATTCTGGAGCAATTTTAAGCAGAATATTGCCCAGATGAAGTCTCCATGGACGTTATCCTTGGGCATGTATATATTCGATAACGACAACAAGTTGCGCTGCCAATATCCGGGCAACATCGGGTTGAAACAAGCGGATCTCCGATCAGTCTTTTAGACCAAGGAGACTAGCTCTTGCTAGGACAGTTACATAAAAATCATGGTCACCATTTTGGGCCTTGAATGCTGAACTTGTCCATGATCGAAGGTATCATTATTTTGCACCAAGCTTCTGTCAGAAGAACGCTGCAAGCCAGTAATACCTAAAAGAATACCAAGTTTCCTAAAGTTTCAAAACTGCTGTGTAAACTTTTACTGCGACATATTTCTCAAATTGTTCATCACAACCCAGCTACATAGTAGAGTAAGAGCCATGGGTGATATCCACCTTGCCAATAGTTTTCAAGCCTTTCCAACATCCTTAAAAGGTTCATACAAATGTTCAAATGTAAAATCCTCAGTATTATGCATTATTGAGCTAAATGCGGTGACAGAGAATGGCCGGCGGAGTTGATTATCAGTTACTTCAAGTCTCTAGCTAGAATAGGACTCAGTAGGACTCAGTAGTGAGAATGACTTTCGCGAGAGAAAATAGAAGAAACTAGAAGAAGGCACAGATGTTTTCATTCTCGAATACCCATAACATCTGAGGCATTTTGAAGCATTTGGGAAATGTACTACTAAGTATAAATCGAAGGATGTACTACGTATAGTAGTATTTATAGAAACGCGCCACTGCCCGATCGAATCTTCTGTTGCCGAAAACGATAGATTGAGAGCGCTAAACCTACTTGGGCATGGCGCGCCACGGCTGCTTTTGTGAGCAATTTGGCCAATCAGCACCGAGCATTCCCTGCGCCGCCGCCGCCCGCCGCCTCCACCCAAAAAGAAAAAGGCTAAATGAAAGAAGTTCGATCTGGGCAGTCAAAAAGGAGATTAATTCAATGAAATATATAAAAAGTCCGCACTTCAACGCATGGATCCCTGAGGAAACCCCGTCACTTTATCCTGGACTCTTCCACCCCCTCACGAGCCGTGGGGAAGTTGGGCCTTTTTCTTTATTATTCCCGAATGGTGATTGCTCACACTGCGATAGAACAAAAGGGGACAACTTACTGTGTCACACCACAACCTGCTCGATGTGAAACCCCTCAGCCCCTCCCTCAGTCTCGCTCATCCCCTTGCCCACCAGAGGGTCAAATCCTACCCCATATCTTAAGACCAGTTTTCCACCCTGTCAACATGAATTAGTTCTTGTTTCCTTAATAAGATTAATATACCCACGGGAAATTTAGAAGTTAAAAATTACTGCCTACCATGGCTTCGTCTTCGTCTGCGGCTCCACTTCTGCAGGAAGAGGACGGTCATGCCGCGTCTGCAACTCAACGATCTCCAGCCCATATGGCAACCACAACTCTCAAAGTTGATGGAATGACATGTGGCGCATGTACTTCTGCTGTCGAGTCGGCCTTTAAGGGTGTCAAGGGTGCAGGAACCGTGTCTGTGAGCTTGATAATGGGTCGCGCAGTCGTACACCATGATCCTACCTTCCTGTCTGCGGAATCTGTCGCGGAGATGATAGAAGATCGTGGTTTTGACGCCAGAGTCTTGGCCACAGATCTACCACGGGAGATACAACGGGAAGAGGAGGAGGAGGAGGAGGATGGTGATGAAGGTGATGATGAGTTACTAGTAGATGACAGCTCCGGTATGCCATCTATTTCGACTACCACACTCAAAGTGGGAGGAATGACCTGCGGAGCTTGTACGTCCGCAGTGGAGAGCGGATTAGCGGATAAACGTGGCATCAGCTCCGCAACAGTGTCATTGCTATCCGAACGGGCAGTTGTGGAACACGATATCTCCTTAATATCCCCTGAAAGGATCGCTGAAATAGTCCAAGACTGCGGATTTGATGCCGAAATCCTCGAAACCGTTATTCGACAGCCAAACTCACCTTCTTCCCGACGAAAGTCCACAACGAGAAAAAGATCAAACTATATAACTACAACTGTGTCTATCGAAGGGATGACCTGTGGGGCGTGCACTTCGGCAGTTGAGAATGCGCTCAAAGACCAGCTCGGACTTGTTCGTTTTAGTATCAGCCTGTTAGCTGAACGTGCGATCGTGGTCCACGACCCTTCACTACTACCCACTACAACTATTACCGACCTAATCGAAAGTGCCGGTTTTGAGGTGCACATTGTCTCTTCTCAAGAGGACGACTCAATCCAATCCCGCACGTCAGCATCATTAACGCTCAGTATCTACGGCCTACCTGATTCAACAGCGGCCACAAATTTGGAAAAGGTACTTAGGCAAACTGATGGTGTTCTGGCTGCTGATGTTAAAGTGTCAAATTCTCGTGCTTTAATCAGCTACACTCCGTCTAAAGTGGGGATTCGACGATTAGTTGATGTGGTTGAACAAGCAGGATACAACGCTCTATTGGCGGAGTCCGATGATAGCAATGCTCAGCTCGAATCTCTCGCAAAGACAAAAGAGATACAAGAGTGGCGGAGAGCATTTTGGTTCTCCTTTTCCTTCGCAGTTCCCGTGATGGTGATTAGTATGCTTCTTCCGATGTATGCTCCAGCTATCGACATCGGAAAATTCGAACTCATTCCTGGCTTATTTACTGGAGAGATCATCTGCCTCCTTCTTACTATCCCTGTTCAATTCGGTATCGGAAAGAGATTTTATATATCATCATTCAAATCACTAAAACACGGCTCTCCAACAATGGATGTTTTGGTGGTTTTGGGCACTTCTGCCGCCTTCTTTTTCAGCATACTTGCAATGCTAGTCTCGATATTCTTTAAACCTCATTCTCGACCAACGACCGTTTTTGAAACCAGCACTATGCTCATTACATTTATCACCCTCGGCCGGTGGATGGAAAATAGAGCCAAGGGCCAAACATCCCGTGCGCTCTCTCGTTTGATGTCCCTTGCTCCCTCTATGGCAACTATATATGACGATCCCATAGCAGCAGAAAAACTTGCTGAGGCCTGGGGTTCTCTACCGTCGTTCACTGAAAAGGATAAGGCCACCACCACTACAATGTCGACTACCCAGAAGACGATCCCCACGGAACTAATCCAGGTTGGTGATATTGTATGCCTCCGACCAGGTGACAAAGTCCCGGCAGATGGAGTCGTTATTCGAGGCGAGAGTTATATCGACGAAGGCATGATTACCGGTGAAGCTATTCCCATTCGAAAAGTCAAAACTTCCCAAATCATGGCTGGCACTGTCAATGGCACTGGTTGGGTTGACTTTCGGGTTACAAGAGCCGGACGAGACACACAGTTGAGCCAGATAGTGAAATTGGTCCAAGATGCACAAACCAGTCGTGCTCCCATCCAAAGAATGGCTGATATAGTGGCTGGCTATTTTGTTCCGGCCATTATAACACTTGGGCTTGTCACATTTATCGGATGGATGATTCTTAGCCACGTTCTTCCGGATCCCCCTAAGATCTTCCTTGCCAAGAATAGCGGCGGTACATTTATGGTCTGCTTGAAACTTTGCATATCCGTTATTGTTTTCGCCTGTCCCTGCGCTCTTGGACTTAGTACACCCACGGCGGTTATGGTAGGTACTGGTGTTGGTGCCGAACATGGAATTTTAGTCAAAGGTGGCGCTGCCCTAGAAGCAGCAACGAAGATAAACCATGTTGTATTCGACAAAACGGGTACATTGACGATGGGCAAAATGAGTGTGTCGGAGACTAAAATGGCCTCGACATGGTCATCCAATGACTGGCGGCGGCGCCAATGGTGGTTGATCGTTGGTCTTGCTGAACTCACCAGTGAACACCCTATTGCCAAAGCCATTCTTGCTAAGGCCAAAGCAGAAGTGGGGGCTTCAGATGATGATCCACTCAACGGCAGTGTAGCCGATTTTGAGGCATCTATCGGGAGAGGCGTTTCAGCCGTTGTTGAACCCACTTCGAATGTTGACAGCGTTCGGCATCATGTTCTTATAGGCAATGCACCCTTCCTTCGTTCCAAAGATGTAGATGTACCTCGATCAGCCGACCCTGACTCCGACCCCTCTAAAGGGACATCCCCGATATCCACACAACCCAGAAAAGATAACGACCACACTACCGGAGCCACTGTAATCCATGTTGCCATCGACGGTAAATATGCTGGCACAATCACCCTCCAAGACACGTTGAAGCCAACTGCAGCGGCCGCTGTCGCTGCTCTCCACAGGATGGGCTTTACCACATCTCTCATTACTGGCGATGCCCTCTCCACTGCCCTCTCCGTTGCGTCAGCTGTTGGTATTCCCTCCTCCTCAGTGCATGCCTCCGTCAACCCCTCCGAAAAACAATCTATCATAGCTTCTCTCCAAGAAAATCCCTCAACCATCGTTGCCATGGTGGGAGATGGTATTAACGACTCCCCCGCCCTGGCCACCGCCTCAGTGGGCATCGCCCTCGCGTCCGGCACAGATGTAGCGATCGAGGCAGCCGACATCGTCCTCATGAGGCCTGATGATCTTCTCTCCGTCCCCGCAAGTCTTTGCCTCGCCCGCTCAATCTTCCGCCGCATCAAACTCAACCTCCTCTGGGCCTGCATGTATAATGCCATCGGCATACCTTTCGCCATGGGCCTCTTCCTACCATTTGGCGGAATCTCATTGCACCCCATGGCAGCAGGCGCCGCAATGGCCGCATCAAGCGTCAGCGTCGTTGTCAGCAGTTTGCTCTTGAAGTTTTGGAAGCGGCCCGGTTGGCTAGATGTTCAGAAACTGGAGCGTGAAGCTGAACTGGATCTAATTGATAGTAGTGGCCTAGGGCGTGGTGTTGGCCGGGGATCGTGGTGGAAAAAGAGCCCCTTTACACCCGACCGGAGAGGTCGAGCTCGACGCACTTTTACGTGGTTGGCGACGCTTGGTTCAGATGCTGTAACGAGCATTACTGGGAAGCGGAGGAATGCCAACGACGATGAAGGCTATGTTCCTTTACGGACTGTAGAACCTGTTTCTGTATAGCCTGTTCGTTTTCTTTTGTTAGGGTTTGCCCTCCGTTTAGCCTGAAGTTTTGGTGTACGAGTCTTTTTTTTTTTTTTTTGTTTTTGCCAATATGGCTTTTGTTTTGGGTATTTCTTCTTCCTGCACATCTTTTCATTTTACATTGCCCCGGATTTTCTTTCTTTTCGTGTAAAACCACTTCCTCATGCACCATAGAAACTTCATATTATTCCTTTTATTGTTGGCTGTTGAATTTCCGTGATTTATTATTATCAGTGTATGTTGGCTTCGATCTCCTACACTTAACCCACCACAATACCCCCTCTCATTTCCACCCATGGTTTCATTTTTCTCTGACGCTTGTCCTTTTTCCTTTTTCATTTCTTGCATTGCATTCATTTGCGAATTAAATAAAGACTGTACATAGCTCCTAATATAACTATCCCCTTTTTCCTGTCTGAGCATATGCCCCAGATATTTTTGACCATGGTATGGAGTACATGATGCTGGAGATATAGATGCTGGAAATATATGTGCTGGAAATATAACAATAGGGACATATCCTCCAATTTAGCTGGCTGCCCCATTTGTATTTTATTAATATATACCGGCAAGTTATGTGGTAGCATGCTACCACCATGAGAAACAAAAAAGAGTAGAATTAAGATAGATATTCAGGTAACAATGGATTGGCTAGACACCTACATAGATAGACATATTGTTAGATAATAAATATGTGGATGGTATGCTAGGGAAATACAACATAGAGTGTATGTGGAGCATGGCGAAACAAGAACCGAGCGCTCAAAAAAATATTAAGGGTTATAACATGCCAAAAAAAAAAAATTTAAAAAATAAGACCTGAAGACATGAAAATCAAGATAAAATAAAGTGAAGGGAAACCTCGAAAAGGGAGAGGATATTTCAAGACGCTCAAACTCCTGCCTCATACGATACGATACAAAGACTCGAAAAGTAAATCTGGAGGAGAGCTAGAAGATAAGGAATGAATGAATAAACGCTCAGGGTAGGGTCATTCATATCCAGCGCGATGATCTTCATCTACCCTAGCCTAATGGGATGCCATTGCCTCCGCTGGAAACAAATACCCTTTTTAGTCCTCAATACCTCTCTCACTTACTCGCCTTTTTTGGCGGTGGGGGGAAATACATGGTAGCTTCGCTCTGGCCGTTTGCACCTGCATTTCCATTCGGCGGGGGTGTTCCATTTGGCGTCGATCCACTCATCTGCGGGGGGGTGGGACTGTGGGGGGGTGAAGGCATGCTGAAATTTTTCCCGTAAGGGTGATTCGACTCGTCGTGAGGGAGGAAATGGTTCCGCAGAGGAAGGTCTGTGGTTCCGCCTAGGCGGTTGAGGCTTGGGTGCGCGGTGTCATTGGTGGGAAACCAGTACCGCCAGGTGTCATGGGTGCGTGCATGGGGTAGATGGGAGATTTGAGACTCTTTAGGTCATCGAGTTCCTTACGCCGTTCCAGGCGTTGTCTCTGCTTTTCGCGGATTTCTTCGGTGGGGAGGCAAGATAAAATAGCGTAGAGGACATGGACGAGGAAGAGTGCGCTGTAGGAGCGACAGTGTTAGCAGACATTGAGGTTTTTTGTTTTTTTCTTCTTCTTGTTTACAGCCCATGTTGTTACTCTAATTTTTTCGACTTAGTTGAGAGTGAGCTTTTACGTACAGCATTAACACAGTTAAAGCAAATGATGCTTTGGCTTGCCGGCAATAACCAATATTGGAAGGGCTGTGAGCGACGCTACAACTCTTAGCGAGATACCAAGGTGCGCCTGGTTGCGGGCGTTCTGGATCTGTCATGTCTGGGGACGCTTGATATGCCAGGGAAACCGTATAAAGCGCGATCAACGCTGTGTGAACGACTAAGGATATCGGTGGATAAAAGACATTTAAGATAAACATAGGAGTCTTGACGAGCATCAAAAACATGCTGAGCACCGATATAACTATGTTAAAGCTTGTAAGGCTGTAATTTGGCAGAATTAGCACCTGGCATTCGTAGTCCTCGAAACATGGCCTGGATATATTCGCCTAATGTGGAGGGAGACATACAATTGACTCCAAGGCTTGGGTGTAGAATATGGTCGATAGTTTGCAAAAGCGTAAACTTTGTCCTCCGGGCCGCTGTTGAAACCATTACTCGCACCATCTTTCCACAATTTTGTTCGATATAGATCTGGCGCTGCGATACCGAACAGGGCGAGGATCGCGATGGTGACAGGAAGTTCGATGCCAATCAAAATCTTAAATAGGACGGGTAACCGGTATTTGCGAGGTAGATACCACATCATTGTGACTATTTGGGATAGAGAATAAACAGGTAAATGGGCTTCGCAGTTACAGTAATGAACGGGGGTTTGAGGGTTGGGGCGGACACCCAATGTTGACCCCAGATATGAGTACTAATTGATAGCGACCAACCCGCTATTAACGGAATTGCTATGTAGACAATGGTAGACTGTCTGTCTGTTCTCTTCAAGCCAGGCCTGCTGGCAGGAGGTTCATTTCAACTTTTGTTTTCACCAGTGGTGATGCATGTAGAGATCCAAGGCAAGATTGACAGGAGGCAAATGGATGTGAACAGAGAGACAGAAAGGGAGGACAGGAAGATTGGTCC
This sequence comes from Emergomyces africanus, assembly GCA_001660665.1. Taxonomy (NCBI): domain Eukaryota; kingdom Fungi; phylum Ascomycota; class Eurotiomycetes; order Onygenales; family Ajellomycetaceae; genus Emergomyces; species Emergomyces africanus. The sequence goes on from LGUA01000121.1 coordinate 29,917, forward strand.
AGAAAAATAAAAACGAGAAGAACTGAGCACAAATATGTAAGTAAGTACCCCATCAGCCAACTGCTTTATCCAATCCCTAGTCGCTATCGAAGGCATGATATGCTGGGTCTTGTTGCTCGCCAAGGAATGCTGCCAGCATGAGGGGATTGAATGGACGAATAACGAAACTCCGTACGACCTCCAAAGCAACACAAAAGAGAGCCAGGGTCAACCAAGGTCGCAAGGTCAAGGAGTCAAGGGCTTGTCAGACTGATGCTGAGCGACAAGTAGCCGCCGGGACCCATGAGTGGGTGGGGGAAGAAGCACCCGCACCACCATGGCCGTAGCAAGTGTGTAATGAGGGACAGCCAGCCCGCAGGCTGCTGCTCAGTGTGACGATTATAACCAGCCAGCCAATGGCAAGCCAGAGGCGGGGATTTCACTGCATGCCATCACACGCTACCCAAAGATGCCCAGCGCCCGTGCAGAGCAAATCGGAGAGCCAGCCTGTGATTGATCAGTTGTGGAAATGGCTTTTCAATGAAGAATGATCAGTTTCTTTTGAGCAATGCATGAAAATACCAGGTTCGCCATTGGCGGGATTCAGTATCCCATCACAGAGTCGCAGCGTCGCGGCGCATATTTCAGTGCTGAGAAGGTTGCTGCTTTTTTATAGTTCCAGTTTCCAGACCCTACCATACTGGCGGCCCTTTGTTCCTTGTCTTTCTATTTGTATCTGATATTGGTATTCATAGAACTGCTGATGCTTGGGCTCGGCAAGTTCAATGGCGAGCGGAATATTCCGGCACGGGCAGTCCACATTTCCAACCCCCACCAACACTACTAGTACTAGTAATTCGTAGGTAGTAGCTTTATTTAAATACCCTGCCTGCTTTCTTGCCAGCCTTTCCTGCGTGGTTGACATATACGCAGTAATGCCTGCGCAATCCCATCCTGGAACATAATTACTAACTTGCAAGTGATTGACATAGTAAATATTCAACCGTCACCAAAAAACATCAATGGATCGTCCTTGTTCAGGATTGGATCTGCACGTGACGACCAGATAAACCATCGCGGAGACAGAAACTGTTGAACTAACTAACTACTATATACTCTCCGTACCCCCTATAGTCCACAATCTCCCTCTCATGGTCCTCCGCTGTTTACATCCTGGCCAGGCAATCAATCGGGTCAATGAATCAAGTTTCAGTCTTTTAACGAAGGCAGCTCGGACCATGACTGCAGGTATCCCCCACGAGCTACGCACAACACAAGAACCACGGCAAAATACGTTTTATAAAGTCCGTTTATCAAGCATATCACAGCCGAACCCTGCTGTCCGCATCTTGCGGTTGGCTATAGGGCCTGCTCCGGCTGCTGGTCATAAAAATAAAGAACGCCAGAAGAATGAATGCGAAGTATGCTTAGACCTCTCCACCTGTATATATATA
>LGUA01000122.1:0-31135 GCA_001660665.1 Emergomyces africanus
AATAATTGATTGTTATATATGAAGAGTTCTATGTATAGAGTTTGATGACATTCAGTGCAGTGACATGTTTGTAGACTGCACATTATAGATAATAGAGTATGTTCATGAGACACTGTATGAAGTAAAGAAAGAAAGAAAGAAAGAAAACAAAAGGAGAAATAGCATTGGATATGCCCCTGTGTCTCGTCACATCAATCTCTATGCCTCACGCAGCTCCCGGTTCCACTCTTTTCCTACGCAGCCAACCAAGCCACGCTCCATTCCCTTTGGTAATTTCGGATTTCGTGATCCGTTCGAGCGTCTGAAGGTCTTCGTACTGAAGCGAAACCAGGAATACTCATTACAACAAGAATCTCCATAAGTTTGCCTCCTGTTAGATATTTATAAAACGACCGGCGTCAGGGACTGGCAGCATAAATCGGAGAGAATAAAATAAACACACAGAATAAAACTTGCTCGCAGCGAAACAAAGGAAAAGTGCACGGCAGAGGAAGTTTGTTCGTCGTCCCCATATCTAGAAAATCCGGAAGTTTACCACGTTCTGCTACTCTATATTCCCCAGACAATGCGCTGTGTCGTTCGTGTATGCATAACAGGTTACTTGGCGCGGTCTCCAGTCGACGTCGGCCAAATATCCTGTCGTCGATATGAATTTCCAGGGCCCCACGAATACAGAGGCTGAACATTTCCTGCATAATCTAGTCCATGGTAGAAGCTATGGACATTGGCATGAGGATACATGACACTGCCGTCCGGTTGCGGACAGGGCCTCGATAATCCAACTGGTCGTTCTCCGGTCGCCATGGATGAATTTATGGCATCAATGCTGGAATAAGTTTGGCTACCGCTCGGTTCATTGAAGGTGTATTCAGCCTCCATGCCGAAATTGGTTGGATACAAATGGTTGAGTTCCACACCTGGAGCTTGTAGTAGCCATGTGTTTGCATTGCCGTGGTAGAATGAGCACGGAACAAGCGGCGCGCCTATAGATGGTTCAATTTTCACGCAGTCGAGTTCTGATGGGGACGCAGAAGTGCTCTCCCTTGAAGGAGAATATTCGAGCGAACTGGTAGGCTTCGAGGACAATTCATCCGTTAAAGCAGACCCAGGCGACTTCGGGCCATCTTCCCAACGCAGTGCACGGGCCGAGCTATCTCCCTCTATCTTCTCCGGCTCTTCTTCGGCTTGTTTGATCAATCCTAGTCTATCTAGAATGGCATGGGTGCACGGATTACCATCCACATGATCGATCGGATCCCCTGGGAAACATTCATTGTTTATGCAGTGGGTATACAGTTGCTGCAGCGCTTTCACGACCAATGCATGGTGCGACTCGAGCATTTCGACAAAACTATATGAAACACACCCAGGAAAATAATATATTTGTCAATCCTCCATCGACGAGAAAACAAACCGCGCCAAAGAAGAATGTAAGTTCTCACCCTCTTGAGTACGCCTTAGTTTGCGTCGCCTTTCGTTCACGAAAGAGGCAAGGATGGTTGTACGCTGCACAGCGGTAACACGGTTGGTTGCCGTCGCACTGGAAAATTATGAGCCCAAAGGCCGGGTAAAACAAAACAGGAACAAAAAATGAACAAAAAGAAAATTGGATCGCGTCGTCTTATGACTGGACCTTTGTCTTTTTTACCCTGCAGCGGTCGCAGGCCTTGGGAACATGTTTCCGTTTGACCCTAAATACTGGATGATGAGCCCCGCCTTCAACACCATGCTGCGATAAACCGAAACTTGGAAACGATGCCATCGCACTGGGAGCGGAGTGAGGCTCCGGAAGTTTGGTTGAAACATGGAGCTTTGGAAAAATGGGGGGTGGCTTCGGCATTGAGGCGGCCTGTTTTAAGGAATAAGGTCAGAGTACAAGGGAGAAAATAAGGGTGATGTTAAGGGAACTGAAGTCGTGCCAGTGAAACCTCGCACAAAGGGCAAAGGGAAACAAAAGATATAGGAAAAGAGATGACAACGATTATAGGGAGTGACAAGATCGAGTTCTTTCGCTGTATCCAACCCGTCTTTTCTTTCCCACACCACATCTTCTTCCGTTCGACTTTATAGTACAATACAATGTTGTGACGTGGAAACAGCCCCAGTTATGATGCTATCGGAATGATTGCGGCCGAGCATTACCCCTTCCACATTTCTTTTCTTTAACCCACCATAGCGCCTGTCCCATTCGAAAGACACAGGAAAACCTGATCTAGCACGGCTTTCAGGTCTAGGGCTGTGCTCTAATGCCACTGTGCTCTCGCGTCAGCGTGACTTGAACCAAGGAATTGCGTGGGGTATGGAAGCCAAATATCCAAAGCGGCCCGATCCGACCCCAACGAGAAGCGGGGCAGAGAAACTAAATTGAAACGAAACTCGGAATTAGTGGGCGAGCGCTGTTTCTTTGCAGGGTGCTGGGGTCGACGCTTTGGGCATCAACCGTCGGGGATTAGCAACAGCTCAGGGAGCCTTTTACTTCCTCGCGGCCTTGTGATAATTCAGGGCATCCTATGGAGCACCGTAAAGGTAGGTCACCATGCGCGGTAATCTGATTATATATGGTCAAACGGATAAGAAGAAATTGGGGGAGCTCAGTTGATAGACAAGGTAAATTTTCGTTATCACAGAAGTTTTCATCACGAAAATGATAGGCAGGCAGAACACCGCAAACTTTTGAACCAGACGGATATTCCACACTTTGCCAATCGATGGACTCAGTTTTAATAACCGAAAAATTGCTCTTAATTATTTCGTCCACTAACCTTAAAAAAGTCCCTCCAGTTGTCGCGACATTGACTCAGCCAGCCTACAAGTGGCCTTGCCTTCGTTCTCTATCTGATATGGTGTTGTTTGATACGGCCGCATAAATCTGGTCATCTGAATCATTTTACTGTTATTACTGTTATTCGGAACAGACCAATCCTCAATGTCCCTATATTAGTGGCCTGGGGTAGCGATGACAGGGGATTATCCTCCAAAATAGGGATGAGGTGTTTTGACACTGGTGGGTATGCAGCACACACATATATTTGTAAATATGTAATCGGATGCTTGCCAATGTCCGCCCTTTCTTCACTGAGGCAGACTAGAAAAACTCAGTGGCTTGAAAACATCACATAATTCGTGGCCGGGACATCCATCGTCCATTATCCATCATATGAGCACAGCAGACGTTGTATGTCCCGGTTCTCCCCACGATGCTCTGTCTCTTCCAACACGCGAAGTTAACCGTTCCGCTCAACGCCCCAGTCACATGATATCATTGTTTACGAGCATCTCTCGCAATTTTCGCTTGTCGATGAAGCGCGCGACGATAGTGATATGGTGATATATCAGTGGCAGCTGCTAGGGTTAGCAACCACATGCAGCCGACCCAGGATGTGGTTGGCATCAAAAAGGCTGAAGGCTGCCCATTAAGAATGCGACCTCTCTAGTTGAGACTCATACCCGCAAATCAGCGTGCATGTTGCACGTTCATAGTAATGTGCATGCGTCTCTTGGTATGTACAGTACTACTTACTACTGATACAGCAGGACGAGCAACCATTTCTCCTTTTGTTTTCTTTCTTTCTTTCTTTCTTTCTTTCTTTCTTTTCTCTTTCTTATTTTTATTTTTATTTTTATTTGTTGCTCTGTTGATTTCATGTATCTTTCCTCGTGTGATCCAATTTATATTGGGTCCCACACCCCTTTGCTTCCCTGCGGCAAGATTTGCAATTGTTTGGTATATCTTTTCATGGTCGAGGTTTTGGCATGATAGCATATTGCATAGGTGGGGGAAATGCATCCGGGGAATGCATCCGGGTTCCTTCTTTTTTCTTCTCCCTTTTTGGTGATGTGAATTCTACCACCCTCGCATTAGCCCCTCTTGTGGTTCATCATGGACGTCAGCTCGCGATGCATATATATCTAGATATATATAGTATATATATTTCACACATACACATATACTTACTTGTGTGCATGCACACAGAACCGGCCCAATGGAGGTGATGGTTGGAGGGGGATCGGTACAAAGGGTGCACTGCAGGGTGTTATACACAACCCAAGGGGTGGGTCCTATATACGGGACGGGAATGCAATGTGTATTGGAGGGAGATAACACGCATATAATGGGGGGCTCAGATGCCCGCACGAAAGCCCATTGCAAGTTCCAACCCATCAAAACGTGGAGGAAATGCAAGTCTGCGCAGAGAGTGACGCAGAGTCAGAGGTGTTGGATTGTTTATATTTGAGTTTGCCATTAAGGGGCACTCAAATCTATCGAGAAATCTGGAAGCCAGCTAAAGATGAGCCGTAACTGAGGGAGACGAAGCGTTACTGGGCTTGAAATTGAGATTAGGGTTGAAGGTCCCATCCCCCATGGACAATGGATGGCCGGAGGTCAAATACAAGTACTACAAAAGGAGAGATATCAAACCCCCCCCACCCAGGACGAGGTAATTAGTATGAACAGAGTGGATCTCCAAAACACGTAAAATAAGGCCTGGACCCACTTAGTTGAATACTACTATTGTATGAAAAAGCACAACAAAAAACAAAAACAATCCCAACGCACTGGGTTTTGACTGAAGCAATTCTGCAAACAAGTTGGGGAGCCAGTTGACCCACGCTACCAGGTACTGGCTGAAGTAACTGGAACCTCAGGGCCCGTCGATTTTGTCGGCTTCTGCGGCTTACATTTATTTTGGGAATTGTAAACGCTCGCTGTATATCTACAGCATGGAAACAAACCTTGCTCGACTTTTAAAGTTCCGCCAGTTTGGTTCCCTGCCCTCTCGATGTGTTTTATACTCTTTCTATGCTGTGGCACTTGCAAAATACGCTCCCCAGCTTGGTCAAAAGTTCTAGTCCTCTCTTTGGCGTCGGTATAATACTACTACTACATAGAACTGATATGCGCGTTTGCTACGAATGCACGTGGACAAAGTAAAGTGAGGGCAATCGATTTTTGTTGCGAAACCGGAGTCAGTTCTAGCTTATTTTATACTTTAATTTTTTAATTACACCCGACGCTACTCCGTACTGAGAAATAGTGTTGAGAAGAGCTCGACTCAACCCCCACAGTATAGAATTTCAGAATGATGCCGTTACGAGAACTTGGCTTAAAAACCATCTGTCCAAACCCCGAAGGGGAAAAAAAGTAATTAAGACTATCTTGCAGAGTGCTTGGGAACGGAATTCCGTGGTTACTCGCGACGGTGAGTATGGTAGTATGTACGGAGTATGTACTCCGTACAGCGTACATACATACATCACCTGAACAAAAGGTATGCGATTATGCTCAAAAGGAATGAAAATGGTCAATCAGTGGGCGCTCGCAATCCAACCAAACCAATAGGCTGGAGAAGGGTTAATGTAAGCCTTATGGAAAGCTGGCAAGGTCTGTCTGCAAACCAGACGTTAAATCTGGACTAGTGCTAGAGGCGGAGATCGCAGGCCAAATACATTCGCAGGCATTGAGGGATAAACCAGGCATGCAGCCTGAATAAAAAACATTTCAGGTTGCTAGTCAGACACACCTCATGATCGTCTCAGGAGGCTGAAAATCGACTTCTGTTCTTGCGGGAGCGACTGCTGCGCGATGCTGCCGATGATAAGTTTGCTCTTGAATTTGTTGAGGATGTTCTGCCTGTGATACTCGTGGAATTTCTTCGTAGCATCACTCCCAGCCACGCTGAACAGGACTGCGAAAATCAAGAAAACACTTTGAATTAGCTTACTGGTACTGAGGTCCTACGCAGTATGTCATGGGGTACAGTATGTTTACTATGTACTTGGAGACATTTGCGAACCAATCAATACCCACAGAGTTAAGACCCCTGCAATTGACTTCGGAAGGGGTGGAATTCAATTCTCAAGTGGTTGGGTAGTTGGACATAACAACTGGTTGGGCGCCATATGGCCTAGCTAGTAGATCCAGCCAGGGGCGAGGGGGAAGTAACTGATGGAACATACTCTGTTTACCACCAGGATGTTTATCCTGGAACTTGCTGATATCGTATACCTCCTGGTCGATTATAATCCACATGTCCCCATCTTTATTGTGGGATGAGACGTCCACTTTGGAAAATAACTTCGAAGCCGTGACTGACATAAATAGGTAGGAAAATGGTAGCTAGACGAGGAGAAAGTGAATGTTAGCAACATGCTCTGGGGCAGTCTGATAGACCCTTTGATCAGGCGCAAACTGTGCTGTTACTTGCCACTATTTTTGAATGATTAGAGCAGATGTGTGGAAATTTTACCTGGTCGGGGTCGTTAAACTAACGACTCCCAAGACTTCAGAGAAGTGGGGGATGGGTTGGCTAGCGGTCAATTGATTCTCTCGCCCCCCCTAAGGAACCCACTATTTGGCATTCTGCGTATTCTTCAGCGAAAGAGTGGCAGCGGGGCTTAATGCACCTTCACCCACTGATCATTTATGTCCGTATGTTACCTTTTCACACTCCCGCCGGACTTCGGTCCCTCTGAAAAATTTCGGGGTCTACTCCCTCTCTTGAATAATATTATGTTCTGGCATTGAAATGCCCACTCCTGTCCTGTTGGTGGTGGGGCAGATTTTCGACACTTGTACGGACTACTACGGAGCTGCCAATTATCGGAAAAATCCTCATATGAACGACAATAACTTATTATTCACTCTTAACTACTCCGTAGCTAGATATGAATAAAGTATAATAGCTCTGACGGCACGAGCTATGGAACTAAGGATGTGCATGTTTCATCAAACCTCCATGGCGTTCCACCAGCCCGTTCCAACATTACCCCCTTCCCCAAAGCGAAAGAAACGAATGAGTGTAATGAAGCTGCACTAATCACTATAAACTAGTAATCAACATAAAATAAAATCAATGGAGAGAAGTTAAGAATACGTCCGATTAAGAGTAGTTTTGAGATCACCTGCATCTGTCGAACCAATCAATTTGACAAAAGCCTCGTGTTTTTGGCGTCGCAGAGGCTCGGTGAATCCATCCGTGGGTATTGCATTAGTAGGGACCCAAGTGACCATTTTACCCCCCTTGTTGAATCCGCTCGCGGAGCCAAGTGCCATATATATCAACATGACAGAGCTTCGTGGTAGTGAAGAAATCTTCACATGTGTGAGAATGTCAACGATTCGACAATTATCGCATTGAATGAAGAAGATATTATGACCTCGGTCAAACATTAATGTGTTTGAGAAGAACCAATTCCACCAGAGCGCCATCTACCCCGCGTGAGGAAAATAGCAAGAAGTTCAGCCATGGTAGATATCGTTATAACGGTCTGACGCATAGATTTCCAGTCCAAGGCTCCTCCATATAGTTTGAGTATATAACCCTGCGTTGAGTATTGAGCGATGAGCGATGATCAGAATTATTCGCAAAAAGATGCTCCACGAGCGACTTGCATGACATTCTCCATATTCATATGCAGTACATTATCAATGACCTCTTCATCATAAACAATAGTGAGATTTTCGTGTTTTTCAAATAGGAGATTGCCCGATCGGTCTCTGCAGAATGACGTCCCGATGAATTGGTGAAAATGGCGAATTTCCCCACCGCATATGCCATGTCATCGCGGGTCATCACCACGGCGTAATGCATGAACCAATGCGGCGTTGATAGCAGTTTATTCCTCAGGGGTAGCAAGGCCCTTATAAGGTTCCAACGGCGTTCCGGATAGGGGCGTATATTTGGCATGCGATAGATTATAGTATGTGTGTACGATGTTGTCGATATACGCATCTTGACATAGCCAAAGCTTCCGATTCAGGAGATCACTAATGATTCATATATTTAAGAAATCAATTGAGATCTCCCATGTGGCGAATCTCATATGCGTACGTGAGGTCCGCAATCAATTTATCCCGTTCCATATGGCCATCCGGTCGGGAGAGAATAACATCAACATAGAAAAATATAATTATCCCATCATTAGAGAAGTGGCAGTGATCCTTTGGCATTGATGTATTACCTAATCCGTGTAGGGTTAACTCATCAATTTCACTGTTTATGAATGCATTGATCGCATCCAATTGTTCGGCATCTAGGTCAAAGGCAGCAGCGAGAACTCAGTATACGAAGATCTTGAACAGCTAGAGTGTGAGGTTCGGTAATAAGATTCGTCCGCGACCACATACGTGAGCTTTGAGCTTAGTTAGATATTCATCATAATCAAACCTGTATACGAAGACCCATCTTAATGGAATCACATAGACTTCTTTCCTAGTCTGTTAATAATTTTGTAGGCATTAAGCGCAGTTATGGTCTCCCATTCCCGTTTAGCGGCGTCCGTAAAATCAATGATTTTTGGTCTAAATAACTGCATCGAGCTCCCGTACTGCAGTCACCTTCTCTAATGCTACATGTCAGCCGCTCTGGGTGTTGTGTTTGAACGATTAGAGGGACCCATATGCGGGTGAGTAGAAATGTTGAGGCCAACATCCATATTAGCTTTCGATTCCGCCGCAAACTTATTGACTTTCGGTTCTGGCGTAGTCTCTGGCCTAGGGAGTGGTTCATTATCCCCCCCCTTTTTCTTGGGTCGTTGATTAATTTCATCCGCAATGCTAACATGCTCGTCATCCAATTGATTCAATGCTTCAGACACTGAAACATCTGGCTCTGAGATGACTGGTATATTCAGGAACTCAATCTCTTCTTCTTGAGTTACCCAGTTCTTTAACCGCTTCTCCATATGCGAATCGTCCGGATTCAATTTCTTATTCCCACCGAAAACAACATCTCTCGTTCTAATCATTCTCTCCAGATGGGGAATCCATACTAGTAGTATTCTATATATTAGTACTTTCGCCGAATCATATCCAACAAGATATCCAATGTGAGCGCGAGGATCTAGTTTCCGCGACCGTTTTCGTATTTCATCTGGGGTTTTCGCATATGTACCGGCACCCATATACCCGTAAATGAGCACACGAATGAGGTGGGAGCTTCAAATATTCCTCCAACGCTCGTGGAAGTGATCGCGATTTAAGGAGTTTCCTGAGGACCCGATTAGCAAGATAAACAGCCGCCATTGCAGTCTCGGGAAAAGAGATCTTGAGGGAGCAAGTAATCAATTTCGTAGAGCTCTCGCCTCGCTCATCAACATGGCGCCCGCTCGCTCCGCGGCACCGTTCTGTTCATGAATATATTCAGAAGCATATTCCACTTCTATTCTTTCTTCATTTATCCAGTTTTTGGCCTCCTCCACATCCTTGATTTTATATTATCTATGCGAATAATCTTGGTTTGGCAGCCGAATTGACATTTAATCAATGCAATGGCTTTCATAAAAGCTTTCCGAATCTCGAATTTGCGAGTAGCTGTAACTGCATTAGGAAAACGAAGAAAATCGCAAACAGAATGAATTTCCAACGTTCGCCATTATAACATTGAGAGGGTCCTTGGATAATATCCGCATGCAGACTTTCGAATGGCAGTTGAGATCTAACATGGGATTTGACGAATATTTGATTTCAAATTCTTGGGTTCTATAATCCTTTCCCATTCCGTCCGAAACTGCTTAGGGTGAGATATATTGGTTTCTCTAGCAGTGATTGAGGTCTGGGACTCTGAAGGAATAACTTGCCCGATTAAGTTTCAGTTGATCTGATATAATATGGAGATTCTTTTGCTTGTTCGGCAGAAAATGTGTAAAATATGTGAAGAAGAAAGAAGAGAAGAAGCGCAGCAAAAGTGATTTCATGCCAGACCGTGTCTTATAAAGTAATGCTCATGAAAATCCCAAATTATCCAAAAAGATTTATTATCATCATGTCTAAATCATCTGAATTAATTAATGAAATCTCGCATGCAAGACGCCATCCTCGCATATCTGGTTTTACAGTTGAACGTGTGTCCAAAAGAATGGATCATAAATTGGCATCAAGTTCAAATTTTGCCAAGAAAATCCGAGCCATGATTAAACTTTTTTGACACCACTTACCACGTTCTACTGTAACCCGCGACGGGGCCAAGATACAAACCTAACTTGACGGCGAGGAGGAATGGCAAATTGCAAACGGACGAAAAGCGTTATATTGCAACAACCAAAGAGCTTCGAAATACAGTCCTCTCATCAATAGAGATTTAAAACGACGCTAAAAACGAGTCATTATTCAGAAGTTGCTATAAATCTTTTTCTTTCAAGCCTCCAAGTAGATCCTTGAGATCTGGATTGCCCAGAATATCTTTGAGCCCGCCACCTTCCCCCCCAATTATTCCTTTGAGGGCATTGCCAAGGGCATTTATGATATTTTCCAGACCATCCCCTTTGAGAACCTCCCTGAGGACTCCCATGATATCTTTGAGGCCATCCCCCTTGAACAAATCCAGAATGCCTCCGATACCCTTACCACCCTCTGTTAAACCCTGAATGGTGCCGGTCAGTACTGATATGATTGGGTGTTTCGTTCTGAGGGTGAGATTGTTGAGAACATCCTCGAAGTACGGGATGTGTTTTCCGTTATATATGGTTGAATTGCCGTTTATCGTAAGGTCTAAATTGCCTTCGCTAAGTGCCACTTTTTGGCCTTCGAGGATGGGCTGGATATTGGCAATTGCGATTTAATATCGATCCTACAGTCACCGTTGACTGTGTTGTTGCCCGGCTTGAGCAAGACATCATATATGACAACTTGACCCAGGGGGATATTACCAGATAATAGGTCTAGTGTCAAGTTTCCCTATAGAGGGTTTTTTTTTTGTTGCTTGTGAGCCTGACGAACACCAGAAGCGGATTTTGCAGTTCTTACTAGATCCAATGTGATAACAGAATGATTCGGAATATTAAGAACCACTTTTAGGTTTGTTCCATCTTCCTGGAAGGGAAGGATGACTTTGGCAGATTCGATATTGAGTCCCTTGAAACCGTCGAGACCTACAGCGCGCAAATTAGTCGAATTGGGCAATGAAAATCTGCTCGGTCGCCTCCCATTCCCATACCTTTTAACTCTAGTTTTTTGTTCAGCATCAACTTGGCTTTCAACTTTCCCAGATATGCAGTTGTTGTGCCTTCCACTGCCAGAACAAAGTTCTGCTGATGGGTTACCTCAGAGATAAATTTTGTGAAGTCTGGCATATGCAAAATTGGAACAGATGTATCTATGACTTCCACAGTCGAATTCCCTTTAAGTTTGAGTTGTGGCAAAGGAAGGTCAACATATGCATGTTCGGGAGCCTGCTGGATTCGGTATAAATGGAGAGAAAAGGGTTCTAATTCGACAGTGAATGGTTCTGGCACTTTGAGCGAGGCAGTGATGGAGTACTCCACACTCCCTGGCATGGGGTTCATAAGCTTCCCAGCGTGTACCGGAAGGCTTGCATCATCAACCATCTTCTGGACAATTGCAGGGAAAGCAACCAAGAAGCTAGACTCCGCATGATTAGTTTCACCTTCGGAAAAGGACTCATGTCATATGCTCATGGATCAGGGCCATGAAGAATCAACGTGGAAACTGTGGAAGGGGAGAATAAGAAGAGGCAATGAAATTTCAACCTCACAATACTGGAAGAAATATTGCAAGGAAGATAATAACCCCTAACAAATGGCACCACCACCATCGTTTAAAATGCGCAATAACCCTCCTGCGACGACTTTGTTGTCTTTTGTCCACCTGCTCAATATGTTCGGAACTACTACCGTTCTCTCCAACGGCCGCATTTGCTCCATCTCTAACGACCTCTCCGCGGCTGTTCCAAAGCGCATATTTGGATGCCTTTTCCTTTATACCCATAATGAGCGACGCCCTAGGTTTCCGAAAAGGAAAGGGGAAAGAAACGGATGTCCTAGATGCTGGCGAGAGAGAAACACAAATTGACTAATTCTCAGGATTGAATCTTTCAGGTGAGCTCAATTATTTTCAATATTTTGACATTGGGGAACCTCCGGGTTGAGTTGAAGGCCTAAGGCGGTGGAAACTCATATTTCAACGAATCTAAAGACCATATCAAGCACTTTGCGAGACACTGGGACCAGATCATATTCGACTGCCCCACGATCGACTCACCCCATAAATTATCAATCGGGCATGTTAATCCCTGTATGTCAGTACTCCGAGTTAGTAGAACTCGGCTCTGTCGTAACATTATTGTGCGGAGAAAGTAAAAGACGGTCTGCCATCCCCGCATGCTCTGCTTGGTTTTAGCTGCGGATCTCAGGGCTTCCTCGGCGGTTCGTATCGTGTATGTGCATGTGCTTTGCTCCAGAGATCTTTGCAAATTTGAAACTCAAGATTTCCTGCATACGGGAAGTCTATCGCCTCCCTAAACATTCGCAGCACTCTATGCCAAACAATATCGGGCTGCCTTAACCACTAAAACCTAGTACTTGTCTTCCTGGCTTGTCCTCTGTTGATATCTTGTACAGAGGATGTCAGGGTTGGACGGGTAGTAGTAGTTATCGGTTCGGTTTTGTTGCGGGCCCTTATATAGAGATTATTACTGGCAGTTCAATTTGAAAAACAAGTATACTATCCAGGATCCACCCAACAGAAACAGCATTAGTATGTAACCGATACCTCGTGCATCACCACAACCTTTCAAGGTTAGATCACCCTTTGTGGGCGTTTGGCCACTGCTAGAACCCGTGCCAGCGTTTTAAAACCCTAGCTAAAGAATTTCAGCCAGTTGAGTAAAATACTATATAAATCACTACTATTGCTCAGGGTCCTCGGAGTCATCTGCTGTTTTTATTAAGAAAAATGTATAAAAAATATGGTTAATGAGTTACGAAGTTTTACAAAATGTGTTCTAGCAGTGGCCAGCACCCACAAAAGACAACTATTTGTGAGGGAGGTGCACGAGTAAAGAGGTTTAGTTGCAAGGTTCCAAGATACGTTCAAAAACTACAGAGTAAGCCTTAAAGCAATGCCAATTTCAACCTCTCTCAAAACTCAGAGAGACGTCCCCCTGAATTTTGAAATCCCCCGCCCCCCGGCCCTCAATATGACCCCCGAAATCCCTCCGTGATACAGCTCGATATGCTTAGGCCACCTGAGATGCCGCCTGAGCCTGAGAACCGTGTCATATCAATCTCATCTTTGCCTACTCCGTACTTTCTACTATTTTTCTTCATAAGTTCAAGTTTATAATATCTTTTGAAGCCACGTAGAACTATAGTAGGAGTATTTCTTACCAAATATTTGGTGAGCAAAATATCCATATAATGACGAAAAGTGACTAAAAGTTACAACTGTGCCTAATTGAGAGGAACTGACCGAACCGAACCGTTTATTCTGTTGCAGCTCCTCATATAGATCTTATGAGTTCAAGTTATGATAAAAATTTAGTAAAAGGGGCATTGCTGCGGGTGGGGGGGGTAGTCCGCAGTAGGAACAAGTAGAGTATTATTAACCTTCATTAATCAGAAAATGAACATTAGTAGTAGTAGTACTCTCTGTATCATATGCGCATCACATTCTCGTTCTTGACTGTTGAATGCGGGGAAAGGTTCCTCGGATAGCAAAGCTTCATAAAATGGAAACTAGTAGCAAGGGTTCCCCCCCGTACTCGTACTCTCCTTCCAGGGCCCTATCGCAGCCCTAATTATTTTCGCACTACTAGTAAGTACTATGTAGTACTAGTAGTACAACTACTAGTACCCAACAGCACCACAGACAAAATATTTTTGATCGATCCGAATCTTTGACTTTCTGTTGTTGGAATTGAGATTGTTTGAAATTAACAGGCCGGCAAACGCAATTTTTGCCTAACACCGATGATAACTGTAGAAAATGTGATCGATTTAATCTTTTCTATATCACGAACGATAGTAGTAGTAGTACTAGTACTCTACTTATCACTTGGATTTGTGCTACGGCATTGTTCGATACAACCCGCTCGTTGGCTGGCTCGTTGCAACATGGGCAACTTTTTAGCAGTCTGGAGAT
This sequence comes from Emergomyces africanus, assembly GCA_001660665.1. NCBI lineage: Eukaryota > Fungi > Ascomycota > Eurotiomycetes > Onygenales > Ajellomycetaceae > Emergomyces > Emergomyces africanus. Next base: position 13,880 of record LGUA01000122.1, read on the forward strand.
TCAACAGTCTCCCACTCAATAACAAATGGATGTCAAGAAAACCCGAATCTGCTATTAATTCTGGGCACGCTCCTTCCATACGTTCATTACAGTACTACCACTACTACTAAGCCATAACAAAACCCATATCTCGCGGGAAGGAGCGCTCTGCGCTTCTCACCCCATCTGCAGCCTTGAACCCAAGGTAAGAAGAGTACTACTAAGTAAGACTTACGATACAAAAACATATCACAAGGCAAATGTTACCATTATGACTAGTACCGCGGAGAGTGGATCAGTTCACAAGAATGGCGTGAAGGCGGATCAGGCGAACGGGAGGCAGCCACCTACAGCCACTGAAGGGCCATCGGTCATGGTGTCGCCATATTCCCCCCTGGAGTACGAGCCCAAGGAGCTACAAAAAATTGTAAAAGAAGGCGTCCTGTTGGCAGGGGGAGCCATGGCGATTTTGCTACAGGTAGCTAATCCAGGTGTTGCACAGGGAGTGAACGAGCATAGCAACTTCACGCTTCGGGTAACCGACAGGCTCCGGGCTACCATGACCTATATCTACACAATGGCCTTTGGCACCGCTGACGAGAAAAAGGCCATTATCAACATGGTTCACCGGGCACACGCTCCTGTGAACGGGCCAAACTACGACGCCAACGATCCAGATCTCCAGCTCTGGGTAGCTGCCACTCTATATGCTGCCGGGGTGGGCATTTATGAGAAAATGTTCGGTCCCTTCGACGCAAAAACTTCAGAGAAGATCTACGAAGAGTATTCAATTCTCGCAACTTCCCTTAGGGTCCCTTCTGGCAAGTGGCCAACAGGGACCCGCGCATTCTGGAATTACTGGGACGCGAAGATCGAGACAATGGAGGTCACTAGTCATGCGGCCGCAGTTGCGAGGGACGTGCGGTGGCCAAAAAAGGCTCCCATTTGGATCAAGGCCAATATGCCGATAATACGGGTGTTGACAGCAGAATGGCTGCCACCGCGACTCCGGGATGCCTATGGATTGAAGACGTCCAGGTCGAGACGAAGGGTTTATTGGGCTTTGATGGGTATAGCGAAGGGTGTATATCCGCGCCTGCCAAGTTTTATTCGAACAGCTCCACGAGACTACTATCTGAAGGACATGCGCAAGAGAATGAAGAATCCGGTTTAAGGGGTGAAAATTGTGTCTCCACCGCAACGGATTTGCCATTGATCAATACTACTTTGTACTTTATATATAGTGCCTTGATTTCATTTGAAGGGTAGCCCCCTATTTTCCAATCCCTGGGTTTGAAAACAGTCGGTACTATTGAAGAAGAGTTTAGTTGCTGCTGGCCTCAAGCTGATTGTCCCGGCGAACCCGATTACTGATCTGCATGTCGTAACTCCATAGGCTGAATAATTCGAATAAACCAGAACACACATCTACTACCTCAAAGAGGGATAAAAGGAAAGAGACAAATAAACATTATAACTCTTTTCTCAAAAAATATGGTAGGATCTCGGAATGTTAAGGCTCGGCCCGAAATCAACCCAAGGTTCTGCCAAGTCAACCATGGTACCGGATCAGCTTGGCGGCGGGTACTTGGCCCGACTCTAAGCAAGCCATGCCGCTGATAGGTTAGAGTAGGCTTGTAGGTTCAACTACTCCGTACGTGCTTCAGTGGTAACAATCAACATTTTTTTCCAGCTACTTGTTTTGATGATGAGAACGACCGCTGTTAAGCTTCGATGCTCTAAGAAACGTGCAATATATGTATGTATCCGCGACGGTACTAATCTAATCGTCTTGGTAATACATACTATGTCATGAAAAGAGGTTGAATAGTAGTACTACTACTAGTAAACTTCAAGGATCTAAACTGAAATTTAACAGGTTTGGCCAGTCACTCATTAGGCAGAGGTCGAACATTGGGAATGCCTAAGTGCAGATAATGGTAAAAGGGGCATCGATCCCATCTAGCAAATCCAACGCCAGTCCTGACACATGCGCAATGTCCAATATATTCCAGACCTCGTTCAAGCTCGAAGCTTCCATTATGTCATCACAATTCATAATTCTCCCCTTTGTCGCAATAATGTGAATTTAACTGGACCTATTTGACTTCCGTTCTATCGCCTTATCCTAGTAGTGATTGGAGTAACATTGAAATCACTTTGACTACCGCTGAGATCACCTGTAATTGGGGATGATTAGCAAGACGGGAAAATAACCAACACATTCACTAGTATCTGTCAGGTCTGTGCAACATACTGGGCCAAGTTCCTTGAGTAACCCGTTAACTTGCTTAACCAAGTCAGCAGTGAGCAGATTGCTGGCATTGGTGATAAGCGCTTTAGCTCTCTTAGACCCATCATCATCGAGAACTTTAGCAGCGTTCGTGACAACAGTCTTGACTGCGTCGAGCGTTTCGGGGGCAAGAATCTCTTTGAGGCTTCCCAAACTTCCGATCAAATCTCCCAAAAGCCCCCCTGGTTTACCATCTTGGCGTGCAGTGAGTAATGGGCCAAGTGACGACAAATCGAGGTGCTCTGTTGCATCCGGTGCCGGCATGGAAAGTGAAACGATTGGTAGAATGAACATAAAAAGGAATTTGAAGACCTGCATGTTGGGCGAGATGTGGTGGATTTTTCTGCTTCTGACAATCAGTATAGAGCTGTGAGCTGACTGCGACGGTTGCTGACTAATTTATACTATGAGAGCGGAGGGTAATTGAGCTGGAGAGTGCAGAGCTAAGGCGTTCCGTTATTGAGGTGTCCATTCAGCTTATATTTCCAACGCAACAAAATAAATGATCCTTCATGTTGTTTGTATCATAATAGCCCTCATCAAACACGTACCGAGGGATCCTCACTGTTCATGGCAATGAACAGCATGTGAAGCTATTAACCGTGTTGGAGCAGGAACTAGGGTAAGCGAATCCTTTTGACTCCGCATCTGGAGCTCCGAGAACAATTCGGCCAAAAGCTAGGGCTGATAGGAGTGGAGCATTCCACGCATCATCGTCGAGTCAATGTCTCTCATCGGAAACTAGTACTGATAGCCCACACTCATAAAAAGGTGCAAGGGCCCGATGTAATCAACTGAGGGTTAAAGCTCAAAGGGGGACTAGGAATTGATTTTCCCTGTATCTGTGAGTTCTCCGTACGTGGTTCGATAGAATACGATATGGGGACTTTCGAAATTGCATGATCGAGTTGGGAAGCTGGAGAATCCTAGAATCCCTACTCGTATTTCTGAAATGAACCGACCAAATTTCATAAAACCCCTCTTTCACTCCCAGGGACGGCAAATCATCCCGCATAGTATCCACCACGGAGAGAGAAAAGTGACGTGATGTAAATTGATCATCATCAGCCACTTTCAACCAAAAGCGCTGAGGTAGCATGCTCACCGTACTATCATATGCTTGAAGCGACTCCCATCTAGGTTTAGCCTTCAAAGCCGTTGGACAAAACCCTAACCACTGTTAATTGCGCTAAGCTAGTACTCAGATTCTCTTGTGAAGGGAATCCCATTCCTTGCGAATGTTCAACTCAGTTATGGTTAAGCAGCTTCAGCTTATGGCTAGATTCCTGATTACAATGTTCGGTTTGAAGTCTACTGGAATAATCTCACACCGGATGATACTAGGATAGGTATTCAAGCCATGGGGAGAGACACACCAGAGAAACATCACGAAATACCCGAACTCATTGCCTCCTCCGCGAAATAGGGAAACAAAACGAAAAATATCCACGGAAATATAGAAAAGTTGGATGTCAAAGTTGACAGTTCTTCCCTGCCCAACGTTGTCGATACGAAATCTATCGAGCTCGGGCCTGTTTACGGAGTAGCAAGCTATCAGCCTCCCTACCGAGGTGGGGCTTTCATGTGAGCCCGAAATATAACGAGCCACCCATCAGGCCGCCGCCCCATTTGCCCAATTTCAGAATCATACCTGATGCCGCCATTTCTCGTACCATAAATGATTGAGAATGAGAGCAACATGAAGTAAATGACCTGACATTGCTGAGTTAAATTCCAGGCCACCCCCTTCTGAGTTCGCCTGGAACCCCCAATAAGAGGCTAAGATGCCCCATATTGAAACGCCAGTTCAATGGGTGGGTAGACTGCGGCGATCAAGTGGAGGCTGGTGAATCAACCTCGGCGAGAACCTCGGACTGCTTGGATGAGTCGTGCTCACGGCCACGGGGCATCCCATTCATACTGCGTAGTAGCGCCATAGTGGCCCACAAACCAGTTGGATGCGATGCGTACCTGTTCCTGGTGTTTATTTTGGGTTTACCCCGCACAACTCGTGCGGGGTAACAAGCTGAGCTGTGGAGACAAGTGGGGCTTTGTATAATTAAGAGCTTAAGCTTCTTTTAACCTCACACAGTTGAACAACACTACTACGCACACAGCTTCTAACTTGAGAACTCATCCAAAGCGAATCCTTTTTTCAAGCTACGTTGCGTACTCGGCAATATGGAGATGGGCAAAGCTTTAAAATAAACCTTGGTTAAAAAGCACCTTTCGGAGTACACATTTGGATGCATGGATCTTTATTGGATGGCTACTGGTGAGGAAAGCAGTCAAGTGGATTGTCGATCGAGATCCAGGTGAAATGACATAGCAAAGGCTGGATGGAATATCCTTCATCAGACGGGGGAAACTGAAGTAGCCACCAAGTTCAAAGTTGGTGAGGCATTCCTGACGCATGTATGAGGCAAGGCAAACCCAAACAAGAGAAACGCTCGCGAACAATGCCAATGTGGCTATGCTGGTGGTAATGCAGGCGACTTCGCTGAACGACGATATATATTAATCGAACGACATATTTTCACTTGGCACATGCTACAGTATCGTATCGTCCCTGATATTTTGAACTCATAGCGCTACAGCAAGGCCCAAAACCCCAGCTGCAAATGCCAGGCCACCAGCAACAACCCGAGTTGGCTTTGCGGCGAGAGCAGTAGACGTGGAAGTTGGTCCTCCTTTACCATTTACTGGCATGTCAGTCGCCGTCGCCTGGACTTGGACATGCGATACGTAGCTCTTAACGACTGAGGGCATGTTGTTAAACCAATCCGGGGTGTTACCAGCCTTGAGATCACTGGCAATTGCGCTCCGGCCTTTTGGATCGAGTAGACTTCGGAATGCGGTTTGCGGGATAGCAGACGCAAATAATTGAATGAGTGATTCAGGCGGGTCATCTAGCTTCGCCAATATTGAAGGCCATTCAATTTTTGCTGGTAGAGTCATGCTTCCCACTCTGCCAGTGGGGATCATTTGCTCCCAAGATTTGCTGCGAATTATGAGTCAGTTAATCCTCAAAAACTTTGGCACAATGTTTATTTTGATTCCCTTACAGTTGCTCTTGGAGACGGTCAAGGTCGCTTTTATAAACTGGTGTGGGGTCTTGCGCCGCCGTGAGGACGGCCGCCGTGAGGACGGCCACCGTGAGGACAACTAATGTAGAGAATAGTTTCATGATCACGGAATTAAGGTAGGCTCGTAATTCGACCGGAAATTGTTTGGCGGGAGAACGAACAACAGAAAGCGTAAAGTAACCAGTACTTAAAGACTTTGGGCAAACTTTGGTTTCTTGCTGGAATTCTTCGCCTTTTCTGTTTAGTTTGACTGCCAGTAAATTCCCACCCCACACCTGAGATTTGGGCTAGTCAGGAAAGTGGACGAATAAGCACCACAAAATAAGAGTAAACCGAGGTAGCTGATATTCAGTCAACAACGTGAAAATGTTAGAATAAATCCCAGATCATGTGCATTAAACAATACGAAGCCTGGTGGCACTGAGAAAAATCACACTCCACTTTCAGTGCCCCTTCCTTAGCCACAACGGTTTGAGCGGGAGCGAGTGGATGTAGTTTCAAGTTCCTTGACTGGTACTCTAAAGGGTCCCCCATATATTTTGATATCCCTCTTTTAATGTTTCATTGCCGTTGTTTTACCTCATAGGTACCACTCAATAGTAGTACTGAGGAGTGAAGTATAGGCCCCAAATTAGAACCTAGAACCATGCCATCATGTGACCTCCCATCGTAATCGTCTATATCTAAGATGCCAGCGGGGAGATTGGTGCGGGTATCATTCAATGGGAGATTTAAAGGCAGCGGAATATTATTTGAACGTCATATTCCACAGAAATCCAGGCTCCCGCCACTACCCAAGGACGGGGCTAAATTCCGAGGTAATTATTAGTAGCTAAATGCTAGCACACTGTTCCAATAATGGCAAACAATTTCTCCAACAACAAGGTCCTTTCTATTCGTCCTTGAATGCTAAAAACTGTTCCCAAGAACGACAGCTTTTGCGAGAGAGGTAAGGGTTATGGACCGTGGATAGCCGCAATCAATAATAAAAGTTGCCCGTGACCAGGTAGCCTTGCAGGTACAAGGCCCGAGAGAAGAACTGACAACATATTTTACCCTCGATCAAACTATGTTGAGAGGGATTGCGTATGTGCTCGACGATCAGTGTTCGGAAAGACCAATGGAAATGGAAATCGATTTCCAAGCTGTGTAACCCTGGTAGCAGTATCAGAACCTTTATTTCAGCCCTAGGAAGCGCAGGCTCGAAATGAGGTCCTCACAAACCTCTTGTTCATGAGGCATATCAGCGTTTACTACTTGATAAGGACAAGGTTTCATCGGGCCGCTTTTTGAGTGCAGCCATACTACTCCCGACCAGGCCGAGCATAACAATAACAAAAAGTTCTCAGCTCCCTCGTTAGTCGCGGAATAGACTAGGCAAGTAGGACTCGCCCTGATAGGGTGAAATATTGTTCCTTTCCACATCGGACCCATGGAATCCGTCTGGTCATGGCTTCCCAACTCGGGATATAGGACTAATCATGTCAGATGAGCGCAAGCCCGTGCCCTGGCTTCGAAATGCAGAGCTCGCGAAATTGACCTCTTTTAGGGCTAGTGAATTGAATTCGATGGTTAATGAAAGCCCTTGAAATAGAAAACGCGGCTGCAGAAGATTCTTTCTGGAGGCGCCCTTTCTAGCCCCTGGTCCCACAGACGTCGTTCTCCCCGGATTTGACCGAAAGGGCAAATCCCTTTTTCTTTTACGCTGGAGGGGCAGATGATCCTAGCGTAAAATTATGCGTGGATCATCCTTAGAGTAGACTTGGAATTTTATGTGCCCTTTTGGGCACGGACCATATCGCTAAGCCTTCGGAGAGCAATCATGATAACGAGAAAGATACCAAGGACATTTCTATTTTATTTACAACAGTGCGTGAGTGTTGATGAGTGCCGGATGTGGAATAGGAATACACTTAATATGACTCCTCTGCGGATCGCACGCGCCAGCAAGCCTTAATAAGGCCCCTTTTCAACGCGGTTATTTAATCTGAAGTGGAAAAGTTAGCTAGGAGAGCCATATATCAACAGTATCTTCACCAAAATAAAACCAAGAATATAAGGCCACACACCAACCACGTTAAGCATCACACTATTTTCGAAAGGTCCGAGGAGCTTACCACTCCCCCCTGTCAAACCATTTACAATGGATGAGTCCCAGGATTAACAATCAGCCCGGTATTGCAAAATTCCAGAATGTATTTATATGTCATTTGTTGCCCTTTCCAATTTCGGTGTTTGAATGAGAAGATATTAGTTTTCCAGCTTGGCTGAGAACCCACCACCCAATCACATTGTGAATAGGGAGGGGAACGCACCGGAAGCACATCAGCTGTCTCGAAATCGTTCATAGCTCTCACGAATCAGGGACCGATTCTCGCCTCCAGTCGGTTATAACAAAAAACAAACACCAGCCGCTGAGCATTTGACCCGATCTAACATGTGGCAACACCCAGGTGGCAAGAGCTTACAAGGGGAAGTTCGCGAGCAAGAGAATGTTCATATGAACTTGCATGGTCCGGTATTCAATAATGCGGGGCAATCATAGAGTTGGCGTCGCTCGGAATCTGCCCTCAGTAAGGATTAGAAGGGAGATAGCAGGGAGCACAAGTCAAGGAGAAAATAAATGGTCTGAATTCAGTAGAGAAACAAGGCTGCTTCAATTAATGGTAGGTCCCGTTCAAAAAGAAAAGTATTCGTACATTTTATTTTTTTTGTTTGTTTTTTTGTTTCTTCTGTGGCTCGCTGGGTAGAAGTATGAAATTGTTCGGCTCGATCTAGTGTTGGTTTCACAATGTTGTCTGTGAGGAGTGAGGCCACACCCGGTGTTTGAGCGTCAATATATACCACTCGGCCACGATTCCTATATCCCATGCTCAGATGATAATCCCCAATTCCCTGGCGGCTCCAAAATTTTGCAACTATCTTCTCCTCTCAGTCTGCAATTGGTCGCAAAGCAGGAACTCGATGTCCAAAACAATCGACCCCGAAAGCAAATCCAATCTAGGGTGTTGCTTTGTGATTAGGGCTTAAGACTGTGAAACAAACACAGGCTGCATCATCAACTTGCCCAACGCGTATTAGGCCGCCGTTGAGTAGTTATTCCGCAAGTTTTAAATATTTTGATTGGAAACAATCACATCGGCGAAAAAACAAATTGCAAAGAGTAGCTGGCCAGCTATACATGACCTGGTTTTCTAAGTCATAGCAACGGAAAGTGCCGTTGTCACACGTTCCAGCCTTGGTTCGGCACTTTGGGAAAAGATTGCCCAGAGAACAAACCTTTTGAAAATCAAGCTTCGTCGTAAATGACAAGTTGCATGAAATATAAGAAGCCAGTAATACAGAGAATAACTAGCGGAGGATAATTCCTCGCGGCATCATAACACTAAACAGGTTGATAACTGATAAACGAGGAGGGAGTCATTATTTTTCTGGTTGGAGCCCGTTGATAAGGGTATGAAGGAAATTATAAGGCGAAAATTGAAGTTGGGACCGGGCGCCAGGAGCCCGCAGGGATACTCAGAGGGTCGGAAAACGGGTCTAGTGTTCTGGGCAAATACGAAAGAATATCTGATTTTCTGATTTGCCGAAACACAGATGCGGGTCCTTCCATCACTTGCAAGCGGTGCTTCTCGATGAGTGGCGCATCTCAAAGTGGGGTGTCACTGAGTGCGTTCATGGCTGGTGGCTTATGCTGTCAATGACATCCTCGTGCAGTGTGTATTTGAAGAGTCTAGGCTGGATAATATGGTCCTCAAAGGAACTTCAAAATAGATACGTTGAGGAAAATCCGCGACTGAAAACAAGATGCTATTTTGTTAATTTATGATCAGACTTCCACCAGGCCACCCAACACAATCACTTGTTGACGCTCCACAGCCACATCTTGCTGCAACTGATATGGAAATTCTCAAGATGGTACTCGATGAGTTGGGGATGACCCAATATTTACCAGGGTTCATTGAGAATGGCTTCGAAACATGGGAAGACGTCTTAGAGATCACTGAAATTGATTTGTATGCTTTCAACCTCCGTTTAGCAACGTACTAGGTGCTGATGTGAGAAGAGACTTGATGGGGGTCAAATTGGGCCATCGAAGGGTATGTTTCGCGACCACAGTGTGCTCTGCTCATGCTCACTCGTCTTGCAGAGGTTACAACAACGAGTTGCAAAAGAGAGAAATGACGTCCGAAATCGGCCCACACAACATGGTGACTACGGCAATTATTTCAAAAAGAAGAGGCGATATCAGTGGCACCCTAAGGTTCGAACCCTTGACCTAAAGTGCGCTTGTTAGCAGGTTAATCTATTATGTATGCGTGGAAATGGATAAGGCGGCTAACTCAAGCCCATGCACTTATAGACAGATCCGAATGCCCCCAAAAAGCCGTTGACAGCCTATGCCGTATTTGCTAATGGTATGTTTACACAAAACTATAATATTTTTTAAATGGCGCTTAAAGAAAAATGGATATAGAAAAACGTGCAGACCTTCAGTACAAGGGTTTATCATTCCCCCAGATGGCAATCGAGATCGGGAGGTTGTGGAGAGAACTGCCTGAAGACGAAAAGAAAATCGCTCAAGCGAGGGCTATATGCGCGCGGGAAAAGTACAAACTTGCCCTTGAGGAGTACGAAAAGTCAGAGAACTACCACAGACACGTCAGATATTTAAATGAATGGAGAGAAAAGAAATGTGCAAGGAAAAAAGGTAGATCCCCTTCAAAGGCATTATTTTGGGATGGCAAATGACGTATAGTTTAATAGCTAGAAATTCTGAAACGAAAGGACCCCAGGGCAACACTAGCTCACCTCAGGATACTGAAAGAAGTCCAGTATCGACTGAAATTAGCACAGAAAGCCAATTGAGAAACGGACAGGCGGACGAGAGTCTGAGTAATGTTCTACCGAATTCTTGGGTCCCTGGGGCCCCATGTCAAATGGTTGAACATATCTCCGCCACTTTCGGCTGGTCACTATCTCAGAAAGATACGCAGGATCAAGTTGGAAGAGATGGACACATTTTTGATAACACGCCTGCTACCCTAAGCAGTTTGGAAAGGGACATGCAGGGCGGAGATTTGGAAGTTGTATACGAAGATGCTAGCATGGGGTGCAACGGATTTTGGCCGGAAGAAAATCATCATTAATAGCTGCACGTATAAAAATAAAGCTCTAGCCGAACATAAATAGCCGTGATGTGAGGCGATACAGAGCGGCTCAGTACGGTTTATCTAACACCCATGAAGCAGAGTTCGAATCACTGTAAAATTGTCGCTTTCGGGAGGGCTGGATCAGTGGTAGGAGCATTAATCAGTTCAGTTCCGCACCTTACCGCTTGCCAAAAATTAATAGAGGCTCTGGATGTGGGCATTAATCAATGGATATATATATATATAGTATATATAGTATCCTCTTTTGGGCCGATATTAGAAGATAGTATCGTGGTTATTATTGAGATAAGATGGAATGGCAAAATGGGGTAGAGAGGATAAAAACCAGGAGAGCGTACTTCTCGTGACAAGGTTCAAGCAGTACAGAAATAAAATTATTTATGTGATGCATCATTGATCAAAGATTCCCCTTCTTGCAAGCTCTCCTACAAACCGATAGATAGGGGTCTGAAGAGAAAACTTGAAATTGACGAAAGGCCGGGCCTATTTCTGTTTGTCAGGTGGATAAATGTTTTCCCGGTAATAAGTAGTACGCAGTAAGTAACTTTGGGTTAACTCTCCATCCATTCCAACTCCAAAGAAATGCATTCTCCCTTTGATATACGAACAAACCGGTTCCCTAGCATCATTCAATTATGCATCTAAGCACTCTAGAATTTGTTATCTTCCTCTGGTGTTCGTGTTTAAAGGTCTCAGAGCACCAACCAACGCGTTTCTTAATTATCTTGGCCAAGTGTTCAATAAACCTGACATCCCCTGTTTATTGGGCTGCGAGGTGCTTTTTGGCCCTTTATTTGACCTAATGGCAACTGGGAGCATGATCTCGTGTTATATGGATGATAAGCTTAACGTACTTCTAAGCGTCTGGGTTTGGACCCCCTCCAGTTGGTAAAGAGTACATTAGGGGGGCAAGCACCGTGTACGCGGTTTAGGCAGGGTATGTATGTATCTACAGTAGTACTAGTACTGTACACCTGCACATATGAAAGGAGATGAGAAACTACCAGATTCTTCAGCATGGCGTGGATCTGGATAGGATTTCCGTCACTTTTCAAGCCCACCACTTGGATCAAACTTCTAAATCCCATGCCCAATATTACGAGCTAAGCCTCAAGCACCTCTCTTTTTCTCCCTTGACCTCGAAACTCTGGCGTGACCAGCCCAAAACACAAGGTAGAACTGAGGAACTCAGCTACAGCCGTCACCAAATCATAGAAGCTTCTGGAGATGGACCATACATATTCAGAGAATCATTGCTCAGTTCCCTCCTATGGCATCAACGATTAACAGAGCTTTCTAGGGCTTTGTCGTACATCTTCGAATAGGGCGGCGATATCCTGGAACAATGGGGTACGATATAATCAGCAGGTGGGGGAATGGATGTAATAATTTACGCCTTCAGCTATTGGAGTGCCAGTGTCATTTATCATTGGCCAAGACCTTTACTCACGTCGGCATCCCTTGAATACGGAGTATGTATGTACAGTACATACATACATTGCGACATATGCGGAAACCACCTTAAGCAGGCGAAATTAGGATGATACGAGGCGTGCGTTACTGTCTGACTAAGCTCGCCGTGCGATAGCTTGGTGCTAATGATTCATTACAGGCTCCGTTGATTTCACTGAATTCGAGGGCCAGTGCACAATGCTTCCATAATGAAGCCAAAATCTTCATTCCCTTCAAATTCATGGCCTATTTAGGTCCTCACTGGGCTGCTCCGCCCTAAAACTTACTGATATTCTCTATCCTTTTGGGAATTGACCAATGGTTTCAAAACTGCCGCTGAAGAATTTGGGAACAACCTCGCCATCAGGTCATGTTAATTATTTTGAAACCTGAAATGTCTGCAGCTCTGGTGTCACCTTGACTATCAGACAAACGCCAAATTTTATTGTATTGCAGCATGCTGTTTGCCTTTGCTTAACCGCAAAGATTGCTGCCGCTACTTATTTTAGCTCATTTTCTATTGTGCGTCAGAAGCCGGCGATTGACGTTATTATTTCATAACGCCTAGATATATAGCCAGTTCTTGTGGCTCTCATTTGAAGCCTATGGCCAAGATATTCTCGCTCAACCGAGTATGTCAGATTCAACATGCTGATTAAAATGGAGCACATCCGACCATCTCGGTGTTGATCGAGTAGGGACCCCAAACGTTTGAAAGATGAATGTCTAGACATGGTGACCGTCACGTATACCTCAGGGTAGTGGCCATTCGATATCTTGGACTACTGTGTGATGTCAGTGAACGAATCCTTGTTATGGCGTTCGACACATTTAATAAGAGCCATCGCCATGAATAGATATCTATTCTCCCACACTCCCACGGGGTTTGAAACAAATATATCTGTTGCATTTTGGGACATGGTATTTAAAATTCGCGATGCCTCTGTTGCTAACTGGATATTGTAAGTGTGACCAATTTTGTGGAGATTTAAACTGACAACCCAGACTCATAGATCACATTTTTGTTGATCCATGCGTCTGAATGTAATGGTGATGTTTAGGTTTTTTTTTATTCGAAGTCAAAAGCACGTTTTTGAATGATCCTGGCTTTGATATAGAAAGCTTGACAAATACCGCTATGTTAGCGTCAGGGGCTTCCTGCAACCCTCAACATATCGGCTACGGAGAACTTTGATGGTTTGATTCATAATCAAAAGGTTTTGGATATAAGTAGGTTCAAAGGATATACAGTATGCCACATGGCGACATCGTGCTTGTTCTGTTCGTGCTGAACGGGTCCTTCCGCTGACGCAACCATGCCTGAAGTTCTATTTTACTTAGAATTGAAGGTGCGTCCCAAGCGCATTTTGTTCGGTACCCGTCGTATTAACCAGAATTTGCCACATTTCCATTGTTGCGATGATCTAATACCCGCTCCGAAGCCTTGTGATCGTTTGATCTAACTTGATTAGTGCGTGCGGCTATATAGCTATATGGATACGTCACCGTATGCAAGTCGATGCCGTCCTTGTTTACACAGTTTCACACATATGGCCGGGTAGATTGGAAAATTTAAACTTAGGATAAACATGTTTGCGGCTGATTGGGTCAATATACCAGCATCACTTCGATATTCGATACATAACAAAAGGGGTCAGTGCCCTCGTAACAGATATATCCGTTGTCATCTGGAGTACGCGGCAACGTCATACCCCAAGTCGAACATAATGCTCAGTTTTGCCCAGTCATTTCCCTGGAAAACATTCCAGCCTTCTCTCTCACTGGCAGTGCATCTTGGTTCCCATTCATAAGGGCTAGGAATGAACCCAATCTCTGGTTGTGCGGATGTACCTCAAGGGGGGGATAATGATTTTTCTGCTAGATAAACAGAGCAAGATCCCTACGAGACCACCGTTTCGGCAAACCTTGACGGAGCTAACCCACACCCTCTTTTTTTAGCGGTAACTCTTGACAGACTTGGCGATGGATGCGAGAAATACTAGTGCGGCCTACCAAATCTTTTTTCGACCATCCTAGGTCTTACCGTACTCAACGCAAGGCGGCCTTACTATCATTGGAGCCGCAAGGGTCTCTACGATAGGGTGCCAAGTGGCCCATGATCCTCCAAACTCTGAATCATTTGTGGATGCAGCAATTGGCACTATATAACGGGGTCTGAGCATAGTAGATGGCTCTAGCCGGCCTAGAGCTACTTCCAGTTGCCTGGTAGCAACCCAGAGATCCTCTTGAAGATTTCTTATTAAAGTTAATTATTATCTTCTAGGGAACTACAATTTAATGCGTTATTCGGAGCTTACAAACGACAAAACCGTCAAAACCGCTGTTCACTTTCCACTACGACCCTCTTCCACAGAGATATGGATCAATCCTCAGACAAACACCGCCCTGCGCAACAGCAACCACAGCCTTCCCCCTTAAACATCCCCAATTCTTCCTCATTTACGAATATATTCGTTGAACCAACGGAATCCGCGAGTCATTCATTACCATCTCCTACCCGAGTTGAGTCAAAGATTGCAATTCCTAGGCTCCAGCGACCAGGTCACAGCCAGCCATCGCCCACTGGTGAAAGGCAAAGAGTGAGCCATGCTTGTGATCCATGTCGCAAACGGAAGTCAAAATGCGACGGTCTCCGACCTGTCTGTTCACGCTGCAGAGACCAAGAGGTAACCTGCGTTTATCTGGATGGCAAACGTGAAAAACTAAAACGGTCAGTCCGAGTCCCAACTAGGAAATCTACTGTTCCTCGCGGCTTTGAAATTTTTATGACCCCCCCCATGCAAGCGTGCCCCAATTGGATATCCTATCTTTTTTTTTACCAATTCTCATGGTCCACCTGTTTCACTTTTCCAGGTGGTTCTTTCCCAAAAAACGAAAGAAAAAAAAATAAAGTGAAATAAAATAAAATACTAAGTCAATCTGTGGCAGATACACCAAAAATAATGCTGCGAAGGTGGTCGCATATGAAAAGCTACTTTACGATATTCTTCCTCACCAAAAACCTGAAATGCAACAGACAATTCGGAACACATTGTTAGAGGTAAAGTCATAGGCTTTTGTTATTCCTCCAACACTAGCCGGTCGATTATTTGGCCCTCGCGGCCCCTCATGTCAACCAAAAATTGACTCGCTGACGTGGAGTAGTATCGAAATCTAGCGGAAGAAGAGATTTCGACTTCAATTGAAGGTACAGCCTCGGGTGATGAAGATGAATATACGGCATCCGCCAGTGCTGGTTCTCCACGGTTCCAAGATCGGATACAACCAAACTCGGCTGGCTTTGTCAATACCACAGGATTCCTTGGGAAAGCTTCAGTAGTCAGGTGGATCGAAGAGCTGGCGACAAAAATGATGGAATATTTTGGCCCAACCAGTTAAGTTTCGTTGTTCCACCCGGCGACCTAGTTTTGTTTCTAATTTCATTGAGTTTCAGCCCTAGATATTTTAAACAATACAAAACTCCCAACGACAATATTCAACGAATTCGACCACTGCATCCTTCAACAATGCACTTACTTTCTCGATGATAGCTACCTGCATCAGTTCCCTGTGTTCGGGAATACTGGAAGCTGCCCGCCAGCAGTGTTTGACAAAGCGGGCAACCAGTCTCGACCTCTCCAAAAAGAAATGGCTGACATATTTGTTAATTCGTATTTCTCAACTGTCCACCCAATGTTCCCCATTCTGTCAGAGCAAGAATTCAGGATGCGCTATGAAATTTATTACCAAACAGCCCATTACCCCACCGAGGTCTGGCGCTGTATTTTGCATGTGGTCTTTGCCATCGGTGCAATCCACGCTCTTCGTATACAAGCCCCGGGTGGGGTCATTGAAAGCGATAATGTGATGTACGCATTCCGTTCCGGCGCATTAGGCCGGACCTCGACTTTCCTTGTGGATATTCCCTCCATGGAACAACTTCAATTGGCCGCTATCAGCGGATTGTACTATCTTACGAGCTATCACATTAACAGGTAAAATTGTACGCATCAAGTGTCTTTGTGACTGTTGACTAACCTTGCATATGCAGAGCATGGCATTTGATTGGTCTGGCTGTGCGTTTTGGGCATACACGGGCTCTCCATTTAGTAAATGCAAATACAGACCTTCCAGAAGGCGAAAGAGAATTCGAATTAAGGGTTTGGCATTCCATCAGCTCCATGGAACGCTTTCTCTGCGTTATCACTGGGCGGCCATCTTCGCTTCAAGATCGGTTTACAAGCGTCCGTTTACCCCGGCCAACTGAACTTCCTTTCACCAATCCCCTTACGTACGTCACCTCGTTAGATGCCACCCCTATGAACACCTCCTCCATTGCGCCATGGACCATCTTCATCCGGAGCCTTCGTCTCGATTTAATTATCGCCGAAGCTCTGGAAGATCTGTATAGTTCCAGCACAGTTAATAGAACTTGGGCTGTCGTGCAGAATTTGGTGTTCGATTTAGACAGGAAGCTCCTTCAATGGAAAAATGACCTCCCCCCTGGGCTTCTAGACCTTTCATCGACTTCTGAAACGCTCCCACCTTTGAATCAACGCATGTACCTTACCCTTCGCTTCTATGGAACATGCATTCTCATTAACCGTCCATGCCTCTGTGAAGCTCGACAATTAAGTGACGCGATTCCGTCACAATCGGCAACTTCAAAAAGAATGGATGAAGACGCGGCCATCCGTTGTTTATCGGCAGCCAGGAACTTAATTAGACTTCTCCCTCAAAACGTTCGACCAGTTGAACTCCACCTCACCACTCCTTGGTGGTGTGTGCTGCATTTTGTGGTGCAGGCTGGTACGATTCTGATAATAGAATTGTCCATGGACGTTTTTCATCTACCCAACGAAACTGAAAACCTAATTACTGAGTCCTCATGCGTCCTCCAGTGGTTACAAGCGTTGTCAGCAACGAGCACCCCCGCCCGTCGAGCCCACATTAGCTTAAGCCGTTTGTTGCGCCTTGCCCTGTTCAAAATCGGCAAAGACAATCACCCAACCGCAGTACGGTTCATGGCCGAAGACACGTCAGTCCTTCCATCGACAGGGCCCACAGGTGCAATCATCCAAAGCCCCCAATCCTTCATGCCCAATCCAGCATCCGCCGGGTGGCAAGATTGACGCCCTAGTCCTATGGAGGTCAAAGGAGAACGAAGTGGCGTGAACGTTTGCCAACAGCCAATCTTTTTCTGCAAGCCCCCCTATCTTTAACTTTCTCAGAAAGAATTGTAATGACTTTATCAATTTAATAAGTGATATTT
>LGUA01000123.1:0-31015 GCA_001660665.1 Emergomyces africanus
ACCATTCCCATCTTCCTGTATCCTTGATGTCATGTGTATTCCATATTGTTGCTTCAGTTCTTCGTCAGTTAGGTGCTTAGTTGATGGCGGTTGAACAGCTGTTTGCTATGGTTAGCTTAAAAATTTTCAGAAACATGCATAGCTTCGGCGTCTCACGTCTGTTTTTGTTCCAGACCTGATTTGGGTCAGGACCGCCACTGCCATTTTTGTTTCCAATCCCCGTCGATTTCGGAGCTAAGTCTCGCAGGCCACCGGTCGCCTTCGCCACTAATCGAGGTTTTGCGGGCTGTGAGAGAGAGGGAGTCGACGATGCGGAGGAGAACGGTGCTGTCCAGATAGTTAACTTCATGTGATGGAAATACGTGGAGGATTACTTACTCTTTTCAGCACTCGCTTTAGATGTTTGCAGAGACGCCGGCGATTTCGTGACTGAAAATTTGGCGTAGGAAACTTGTTTGAATACGGACGTTCTTTTAACGGAGCTTGTGCGTATATGCTGGCTCCCATCTGCTGACGTTCGAAGATCTGTCCTGCTGGTATCTGTGTCGGAACCTCCACTAGCATCACCAAGCTGCAGTGGGGACAGTCTATCATCTCCTGTATGTGAATTTTCCCTGAGTCCATTTATTTCAGATGTTTTATCGTTCCCGTGATCTAGATTGGCGTCGCAATGTTTGTTCTGTCGGAGGTTCAGCTTCAAACATATCGTCATCGAGACTCCATGAAAACTTACAGTTTCATATCCAAGCGTCGTTGATGTTTCAGGGATTGCAGTTTCTAGCATACCAGAAGTATCATTCGCGCTCTCCTGCGAGGTCGTGTCCGGCCGTGGTTGAGTTTTGCTATGGATGTTGTTGTCCGTGTTTTCATTATCTTGAACCCCCCCCGCATCCCCTCCAGCAGTGATATTGTCGGGTTTGTTTGCAGGAACGTCGGAAGGCGATATCTCGCCGCCCGACCGGGTTTGGTTTACCACATCGTGGCTGCTCTGCTCTGCCATAACAATGCTCGAATCTGCGGGAGTTTTTTGGGAGGTTTGCCATCGTTAGTGCTATACTTCGCATCACGCAGCCAACCAAAAAAGAGGGCAGAAACATTACGCAATAAGACTACCACGAAATGAGAAGTTAAAATGTACCTCTTATCAAGGAATGAGTATCGCCACGATAACCACCAAGCTCGTCTGGCACGATGTTTGTCAAGGCGTGGATGACTCGGGTCGGTGAGGCGGGTGAGGTTTCGGTATGGAGCTCAGCTTCCTTTCCGGACCCGAATGAGCCAAAAGGGCAGTTGGCAGCCGTTCGATAATGAAGCGGAGTATACAAGCCGGTGAAGCAGGCCGGATGTCTGGAAGAGGTTGGACTTCTCCTAGAAAATATGGATGAAGTTGAAGCAATAGGAGAGACGTGTGGCCAAGCTGGGTATGGCCAGATACGGTTAGCGGTGAGGACCAACGCCGCTTTTTCTTTTTTTCTTTTTGGGACACCCGGGGTCACATGAGGGTTCCAATATCCAGAAACCTCTTCAAAAATTGCTGGTGTGACATCAATGTAGTAGTACTTCTAGTAGATAGTATTGTATGGGTAGACATGAAACAAGATGGCCTGCTATTTTATCTATGTAGAAGCTGGCAGTAGCGTATCTTTGTGTCCAACTACCTTCCAGAGAATCGGGAGAGAGCAAACAACAGGCTGGGTGACTCCTTCGGCCAGGAAACTCCTTTTTACCTTCAAGTTTGAAGCAAGTCCTACTAGATGAAATTATATGGCCATTCCCATTAACAGATGGATCTTTCATTTCATCATCTTGTCTTCTGCTTTCTACCGCCATATATGTATGTCTTATACATCCTCTGCATGTTTCATACCCGGAATAATGGCACACCAACATAATGAAAACTACGTGCGATTGACCCAACGTAAGTTCGCAGTCAATTATCGGCGATATAGTTGAATTTATAGTAGTATTCATTTGATATAATAACAAGATAGGAAAAGTATTCTGCATTGGTTTATATCTATATGTACATGCGGTTTGCACTGTGAGCCAGTTGGTTTAAACCGGACAGGTTATCGGGGTACAGCGATTTTAATGGGCATTGTTTTTGTGATGGCCTTCGTAAAGGAATTAGCCTGTTGGACAATACAACAAAATTGAATACAAAGTTGCAAGGAGCTGGGGAACTCACGGAGATGGAAGTAGTAATCCATGCTGTAGCCCAAAAGCATGAGTCCACCGATGGCATGGATAAGCGCTGTGAATCTCGTCAGCGAGGGCCGCCCCGGTTGAACAATCATGATGAACTAATGGAAGGTGATATTTTATTTCAAAACTGGTTTCACTCACGCATTGCAGAGGGGTTCTTTCCGAAATATCGGGCCTGGTACCGTCCGATGAGACCAGTAGGCTTAATCTCTGGTGCTGCTCCACGTGGGAGTTTCTCGTAGAAGCCCACTATGCGCTCCATTCGGGCGGCATCTCGCGCAGCTCCAATTCCCTATCTAATTATTAGCCCTAATTATGGTTCATGATAGTTGAAGTTTCAAGCCAATTTGGATACATCGTGCCGGATTGGCGGCAAGGAAGGGACACGGTATGAGATAACAGGAGGGTCGGCAGTAGGTAGTAGCTTACGGTAGGAGAAGCAACCTAATTAGAAGTTAGAGATCTGGTGGAAGGGATAATAAACTTGACGGGAGTGGTCGTACCTTGGGAGGAATGAGGGTCGAAAGACCGCGGCGTGCGACGTAGCTCATGGTGGGTGACCTATGGTATATTAGTATCGTGGAAAGTAGAACAGGCAAGACTGAAGGCGGTGTACCTTGATTCGGATAGCAATTGAACCAAAATCGATCGTGGTCGTAAAGTGTCAGGGTTAAATATTTTGATGATGAAGTTGACTGCTTCGGAGGAAGAGGAATCGGGTGGTGGTGGATCAATCCGAGCTAGCCAGATTGGGACACGCTTCAAACCACCACTCTCCAACCCGATACCTGCGAGATCTTGTTCAGCTCCATCTGGCACGGCATTTCCTACCAACTCTCTAATTCCAACCCCACACCACAATGTCCCTGTTACGAACCGGAAGGCCTCTTGGCTTAAGTGCGGCGTCCTTCAGAGCTGGCCAATTGACTTGCCGGGCCAATGCTCGATATCTCAGCAAGACGTCCTCACAACATGCAGAGGATGCTCCAAAATCCAGCCCGGCCGATGCACCCGCCGCCCTCTCAAGAGGGAGCTCAATCACACGAAAAGAAACTCCCGCTGAAGCAATGGCGCGTCATCAACCAGACTACAATGCTACAGTTGACCACGGCACCTCGTAAGGCGATAGATCCCTTTACGTTAAATGTCTGTTGTCGTTCTACTAACTGCGGATTCCAGATCATTCTCTCCCGTCCCCAAACGTGTTATGGACGGCAGTGAACCAAGCGGGGCCGTTGCTGCTGCTGTGTTATCCGGAGCCCCTACTGACCTTCAAGCAAGAACTGTCAGGTAATAAAATATCCGTTGCCTTGAGCTCGCCCAAATTTCCAACTTTCTAACAAGCCCTCAGGATCTTCCAACCCTCGAAACCAGCGACACAATCTGGCAATTGGCATACCCACCATTGGCGGATGGACTGGGATGTCTTACCAAAAGGCCATCGCTGGGAGAATCCGTTGATGGGGTGGCAATCGTCGGCTGATGCCATGCAGGCGACACACATTGAGTTCAAGTCGAAGGAGGACGCGATAGCTTTCGCCGAAAAGCAAGGATACGAATATTTTGTCCAGGAACCCAATCAACGGGTATTCCGCCCCAAAGCTTATGCAAACAACTTCTTACACGAACCTAAGAAAATCAAACATATCAGAACCAAATAAAACAAACCGCTAGAACCCTTTTTCCACTTTTTCCATGTATATAATCTCGAGTCTATTCAACATGTTAACGCAGACCACATGAACGATCTACCAGCAATGGTGATTGCGCCATACTGTTACTAAAGTTTACTTTTGCTCTTTCTTTGTAAAATTTCTTAATGTAGCATATCGTAATACGGTCGAAGCAGGGCTAGAGGGGGAACACAACGATTGCTTATTTGGTTCAAACGAGTATAAAATGCAAATTCCGAAAATAAAAATGCATAATTTGGATTTCACTGGCCTATATTTCCGACATATCTGCTTCTCCCCGACACTTCTTGCAGCTCAATTCGCAAAAACCTCCTATCGCTTTTACGTCCATTGTGGTCACATGATTTTTATGGACATGAGCGCTTATATAATACGCTTAGTTCACGACAACCCCGCCCAAAAAAAAAAAAAAAGGAAAAGAAAAAAAAGGAAAAGAAAAAGAAAAGGGAAAGAAGGATACTAGTTTTTGAATTGGGGCCTGACGGTTTTTTCATGTTTCTATTTTCCTACAAGTTTATGGCATTCTAAACCATCGGCCATAGTAGACGCCTCAAGCCTAGAAATGTCGCCAACAGCGATTGACACGCCTGGAACCTCAAGCATGGACACTGACAACAGCCCCATCCCCGCCTTGAGGAAAACGCTTACCTCCGAAGCTGAGCCTCTGGCCCGACGATTCCGTGCTTTATTCTCTTTGAAACATCTCGCCTGTCTCCAACCGCCCACAGAGCAGAGCTTACTGGCGATCCAAGCGATCGCTGCAGCGTTTTCGTCGCCATCCGCTCTTTTAAAGCACGAGCTTGCTTATTGTTTGGGGCAAACTAAAAACCTAGCTGCTGTTCCTTATCTCCGCGATGTATTGGAGAATCGAGAAGAGGACCCAATGTGCCGGCACGAAGCAGGGGAAGCCCTAGGAGCACTATGCGATACTGGAAGTCTAGATATTCTACGGAGCTTGAGAGACAATGAAAATGAACCGGATGTTGTTAGAGAGACTTGTGATATTGCCGTGGAGAGAATTGAATGGGAAACGTCTGGTCGACGCAATACTGAAAAGCTGAAACAAAGGTGACAACGGATATACATCTATAATATTTCCCTGTTAATACATCACTCATGGCTAACGAATATGTGATGTCATAAAGTGATTTCGCATCGATTGACCCTGCCCCTCCACTCCCCATGGCTACGAATAAGCCTTCCATTCCCGAGTTAGAAAAGACCCTCCTAGACCCGAAACTCCCGCTTTTCCAAAGATACCGTGCGATGTTTGCCCTCAGAGATCTCGCCTCACCCCCAGACCTCCCCACCGCTGTCCCCGCCATACATGCCTTAGCGCAGGGTTTCAAGGACTCTTCGGCCCTCTTCCGCCACGAGATAGCATTCGTCTTTGGCCAGTTATCTCATCCTGCTAGCATCCCCAGCCTCACCGCCACATTACAAAATATGGAAGAAGCTAGCATGGTACGTCATGAGGCCGCCGAAGCTCTTGGAAGTCTTGGAAACGAAGAAGGAGTGGAGGAGACTCTACGGAAATTTTTAAACGACCCGGAGCTGGTGGTCAGGGATAGTGTAATCGTTGCACTTGATATGGCAGAATTCGAGAAAAACGGAGAGAAGGAATACGCGCTAATTCCTGAAGTGGTCTCTTCGGCGTAGAAAATGAGTTGTCTTCTCAAGCTCGAGAAGCGGGATCGAGTGGGGTTGAGAGCTCGACCTTTGGTTTCATTTTTGCTATTTATATTGCCTTTTGGGTGTTGTGCGTAGATAAACTGCTGGCGTTAGGGGTTCAATTGTTTGGGTCATATCTGGAAAATTAGATGAGAGCGGTAGTATTTATGCACTTAATGTATGATTTTAGACGATTTCATGTTGTATCCATACTTGGGCCCACGTCCCTTGCAGCTGTAGAATACAGTGCTTTCTTCGTCTGCACTGCGTAATTGCAACGTATAAAATCTCATCTCGGGTCGATCACATTCCGGGCTCTGCGAGATTACCGCATCTCCCCTTCTACAGCCACCGTCAGAGTCTGCCCTGCGGACCTCTTTGTTCGGAGCGCAGAGGGGAAAACATTCGGTTTCGATTCAGGGGTTATGGTTTTAATTCCGTGTTTACAAAAAAGACGCCAATGAGAAGGGCTAGTAAAGAGTACTATTGAGGCGATTTTTCACCTTTGTTTTTGGTACCACAAAACTCACAGATCAGAATGCATTCTCATTGCCGATGGATTCGCGAGGGCGATTCCCACAATCTGGGGCAAAATATTAGGGACCCTATTGAGCCCATTGTCTGCGTGAATGTAGCAGGTTTATTTTGTAGTAAAGTGGATAGTATTTTTGATTTATGTCTAGCCCAACACTTGAGTCGGAAAGTAGGATACTTTTTGAAAATGAATGAACTAAAAGTCGGATGCTTCAAGCCTTAAACCTCGCGATTGTTCCCGATTATTTTAAAGATCATGTGATTGTCGACCACAACCTTCCTTTGGATCCATATTCATAGTATCATTGTAGCCACCAATCAGAGAACTTTTGCATTTTGCTCATCGAGGCTGCTTTGCCCTGACGAAACGGAATGAAGGATCCAAGCTATTTCCCAAGAGCCTCCAGTGAACGTAACATACGAGGCTTGCGAGCTCCAAAGGGAGTTGCCTAAATGCATTGAGTCAATACACCTGGTGAGTACGATCTTGCCACGTGTTCGCAAGATTTGACTTCTACCTTCGGTTTTTCCCGTTTCGATATCAGGAACGAGAGAAGAAATGCCCTAGAGCTGCAGGACTGCCCTACCCTAGTACGGAGTACATATTTAGTAGTATCATTTTTAGTAGCCGAGATCACCTGAATGCTGCCAGCCAGGCTTGAATGATATATTCACAACTGGGGGGGCTACGGGTCTACTACTATCATTTAAATAGAGTGTTTTATAGATATATTTCAGCCCCTTGAATTTACACTACGAGAAGTACTAGTATCCATCATCGACGTTTGTGTGATCGAGTTATTATATTGACTGGTTAGCAAGGGGCAGTGAAATCATGCCATCTCCCGGCGCAACCAATTTGAGGTATGAACGGAAATATATAGAATAAAATCCTTTAAGTTGTGACGAGAATATTATTACTATTATCGGCAACTGAAAGGGGGAGCAGTTACTAGACTACTAGTAGTAGTATGTAAACGGGCAGCACCGTACTAATTAGTACTGAGTACTAGAGCACAGGGAGTGTGATTTAAGCTAAGAGCGCGCTAAACCCGGTGGGGCGGACCGCGGCAAAAACCGCGGCGTTGCTGTATGGGGCGGCTAAGTAAGGCGGCAGATGCCTTGCATAGGGAGGAATGACCCTGGGAGTTTCTTGGACACAACCCAAGGCCGACTGACCATGACCTCCGCCCCTCCACCCTGAGAACTATGCGCACAGGAGGATTGTGTAGATTGATTCTATCACTCCTGTCTATCAGGCGAACCTCTTGGCAGGATTTCTGTCATGCAGCAAGCTCGTCACCCGGAAATCCAGGTGGTCATTTCGGACCATGGCACCTCCAACTCTAACGGTGCTGGCGAACGGCTTGCCAAAGCACTGTCAGTTGATGAGGCGCTTCAGTTCTCCCCAATGACAAGTGCACCCATCTTTGGCCTATGTGAGCTCCCTTGTTATTTTTATTTTTAGTCTTTTTTGAGCCTTGCCTAAATTTCAATACTGACGTTATTTTACTCTCACCAGCCTCTATTCTCCTCCCGGACGTCGGCCAACCTTCACTCGCAAACCTCTCCAGCACCCATGACCGTAAAGCTGCCGGCGAAATTATTGACGCCCTTGACGACGAGACCCAAGCAAGTGCTGGCGAATCCACCCGCCTCGAGACTGCTCGCCAGTATATACAAGAGAAGTTGAATGGGGTTTTGACAAAATAGTAAGGAATAGTGTTCTCCATCTTCACCTTTGCTCTCTCCTAACATCAAATGCTAGTGAGTTCAAGTTACCATCACAGCCTCGAACGACCCGTAATTCTCTAAAGCACCAGACCCCAGATACAGAATCCTTGAGTCGAGGTCACCTTGGGCCTTTCGCAAAAATGATGTTGGACAGTACGAACGTCGTTTATCGATGTAGGATCGGATCGTCCTGTTATTGGTTTTGTAAGAGCTTATTTGCTGATCAACTATGAACAGACCCATCACCAATTACCCCGAGCCCCAAGAAGACTCTACCCGTGTCAAAACCATTACCGTCCCCTGCTTTAACCGAAAACAGTTCACCTCAAATTACTGCCGAATTCAGACGCCAGAGCGAACCCGAACCTCCATTTGGGCCACAGCAGATCATGCAGAAGCCCGTGGTTCTAGTGCCTTCGTTACCTTTATCATCACAGCGCGACGAGTACGTTCATATAAGCGACGAAGTACTTTCAAAGCGGAGAAAGCTAAACACTAAGGATGAGGAGAAAGTAGCTGCATTACGCCTGAAAGATCAAAAGGAGGAGGCAAATGGAGCCTTGGTAAAATTACAAGAGCTTTTGCAGGAGGTCTTTGAAGCAGAGGATCAACTTGAACCTGATACCTCCTCGACCGAAGTGCAATCATGCAGCAAAATGTTCAGACTCCCGAAAACTATAAATGATATTGGCCCAGTTTTGTCCTCTGAAACACAATCCATGCTCCAAACAGCGATGCAAAAGGTTGCGAGCTATGGACGACTTCGAGATATTCCAACGGAGTATTTAAATCGCATCCAAAAACTCTGCGAACCTCCCATAATATCTGCGCAGACTCCGGATCTCAAACTGGAACACGTTCCCTCAGCTGAAGATACAGAAATCTGGCTTAGCAGGCTCGACGACATGCGCAACGCACTGTTGGCAATCTGCACTTTACTTCATACAATGTCAGGGGAGGTGACGATTAAGGATCTGTGTCCAGAAGATGTCATACAAGCTATCCCGGGTGTTCTCAACCATGTTTTCGATGACTGCCTCATACCCGCCGTAGAATGCCGGCCAAATGGTAGGGATGAGGAACTCTTTGCTTTCTTCTCGAACCAAAAGAAAGTTCTTGCAGGCCTGGTTCACCAAGCGAAGAAAGTCCTAAACCTTCTGGCTGGTTTTCTGTCCAATGTTGATGTCGCCGAAGGTACTATCACGGCAACCGAATTCCTTGCAACCAAATTAATATTCGTCGAAAATGCTCATAGTGATAGGGATTCCACATTGGGATTCCAAAAGTATGAGGCTGTTAGAAGAGGTTCTATGGATGTCCTAGCAAAAATATTTGCGAAATACCCGGAGCAGCGATCCTTTATTCTTGACGAAATACTGGTGTCCTTGGAGAAGCTTCCATCTACTAGACAGAGCGCTCGACAATTCAAACTTATAGACGGGAAGAATATCCAGTTACTCTCTGCCCTAGTAATGCAGCTTGTTCAGACCACAGCAATGCAAGAATCGTCGAAAAGTTCGCAAAAGCCGAAGCGTCGCTTGCCTCTTCCGAAACTTGCGCGGGATGAAGCCTCTGACAGTGAGGAAACAAATGATGAATCTGATGACGAAGGATCTAGGAGGGGTACACCTCTGGAATTACTTTCAAACAAAGTGGATCCGCTCTTTGACAATGCAATCCGTAGTGCACAATATATTACGAGATTTATCGTTCAGCGGGCAATGACTTCTACCAAAACCGGAGATCAGCCATACCGAAATCTTCTGGATCTTTTTACAGGAGACCTGATCAGCGTGCTTGGTTCCACTGATTGGCCAGCTGCAGAGCTTTTGTTGCGAGTTCTTGCGTCACAAATGATTGGTCTTGCGGACCATGATAAAAGCCCCGCGAACGCAAAAAACATGGCCCTTGAGCTTTTGGGTTGGATGGGTTGTGCAATTTCTGAGCTTACTTCCTCTGTGCAGCATTTAATTCCCAGTATGGATGAGGGTGATTCGAACTTATCTGATTACCTACGACAGCTATTTGATGAACATCTAAATCGATCATTGCATACACAAGATATTGTTTGTGTCGATGGACCCTATCGCATCGTTCTCGAATATCTTCAGGAAAGGGATATCCGAAATTGGCAGCTTTCTAGCGCTCGTGGCTATTTTCTTGCACAATGGGCGAAAAATGTATGCAGTTTCTACAACGACCCGGAAGACTCGGGCGGTCCTTCCAAAGGCGAATCGGTCGACAATCTGGCAAGAACCCTGTGTAATATGCTGTCTGATCCCAGATGGCTAGAATCTCACAAGTAAGTCGTCGTTTTTAGAATTAGGTAATACACGTAGGCTAATGCTTGGAGATAGTGAGTTCGATCGTATTGCTACACATCATGCTCGTTTCGCCTACCTTTTGACTGTCCTCAACACGGGGTTCTGCAAAGCGTTCGATAAAATTCTGAAGGTGCTTCTAAACTCCATTACCAGCGATCAAGCCAAAGTGCGAAGCCGAAGCTTGAAGAGCGTAATTCAAATGTTAGAGAAGGACCCGACCCTTCTTGATCGTGACAACACTGTGATGACACTGATTCTCGGATGCGCTGCCGACTCTTCACCCATGGTTCGAGATTCAGCGCTCTCACTCATTGCAAAATGTATCACTCTCAGACCGGCGCTGGAGGAGGAAGGCTGTCGAACCATTTTATCATGCTCAGCAGACCCCACTGTCGGTGTTCGAAAACGCTGCATTGGCTCGTTGAAGGATATTTATCTCCAAACCTCACGTAAAGATCTGAAAATTGCCATTGCTGACAACCTGCTACAACGGATCACGGACTTTGAAAGCAGCGTCGTTACACAGGCTCGTCAAGTCTTGGAAGAAATATGGTTTACCCCATTTCATCACCCGATTCACTCAATTCAAGATTCACCCCATACGAAAGTGACCTTGGGAGAACTGGTTGATCTGATTGTCGGCTCTGTGGAAAAAAGTGATGTAGTTGTTACTACGCTTGAAAAATTTGTCAAATCCGTGCTCTCTGACGACTCAAAGGCCGCATCCGCCAATTTCAGAGTGTGCAAAGCGATCGTGGCTACAATGTTTGAGCGAATCATAGATCATGCGGATTCTTCCAACAAGCCGAGTCTCCAGGCACTCCTCCAGTCTATTACGGTGTTTGCCAAAGCGAATGCGAAGCTCTTCACGCCTGATCAATTGGAAACACTGCATCCCTATATTGGCCATCTCTCTACTGCTGATGATCTCCTCCTTTTTCGATCTGTGGTAGTCATATATCGATGTGTTCTACCTTACCTTTCTACCGCCCATAATACTCTCCTTAAGGAGGTGCAAAACGACCTTTTCAAAAGCGTTTCAAAATTAGCTAGGACCGAACTTAATGAAGTTATGGCATGCCTTTGGACAGTAGACAGAGTTCTGCAAAATACGGAACGGCTTGTGAAGCTTACAATATCCGTTCTCAAAGGTATTTCTCAGGCAAAAGCTCTAAATTTCGACAACAACTCTTCCAAAGCAGATGCACTCGGGAGGGTAAGAAGCTATATTCGAATTGCTGGCTGTGTCGGGAAGCATTGTGATCTGGAGAAATATTATAATTTTTTCAGGCAGTCGTTTCCGACCGCGCAGGCTACATCTGTTTCTGGCCTAATGGTTGACTTTATAGCCCCTTTTGCTCTTCCACAGTATCCGCTTGAACTACGGGTAATGGCCTTGGAAAGTTTAGGCTCAATTTGTCAAACGTGGCCTGCGCAGTATAGTCAAAAACAAGCAAAAGCTGCTTTATCTTCAGTGTTCGACGAAGACAACCCGGATTTGCAAAACATAGTGTTAAAATCATTCCTAGAGTTCTTCTCCGTCCATGAAGGGAAGGCTGAAAAGTTGATACAAACCGGCGATTCAGCAGCCGATGATGCCGAGAACTCCACTAGATTGGCCGGTTCCTTGAAAGCTAGCGAGAATGATGGCGCAGCGGCATTGATTGCGCAGCACTTTCTTCAAAACATGCTCCACGCAGCCCTGTCAAAGCAAGACACCTATGCATTAACGGCTGTTGAATTGATCGCAAGTATTAACCGCCAGGGACTCATCCACCCCAAGGAATGTGCCGGGGTATTAGTAGCACTAGAAACGTCGACAAATCCAACAATCAGCAAAATAGCCTTTGACACCCATAAAATGTTACACGAACAACATGAATCGATGTTTGATCGAGAGTATATGAGAGCGGTACAGGATGCATTTTATTATCAGCGGGACGTCAT
This sequence comes from Emergomyces africanus, assembly GCA_001660665.1. Lineage (NCBI taxonomy): Eukaryota > Fungi > Ascomycota > Eurotiomycetes > Onygenales > Ajellomycetaceae > Emergomyces > Emergomyces africanus. Next base: position 12,110 of record LGUA01000123.1, read on the forward strand.
TGGGGATCCAAGCGGAGCTTTCAGTCGACCGTATACTTCGAAACTTGCACCCCTTTTCGACATCATCAAAGTCAGCAATAGCAAGTACCAGAGAAAATTCCTAACCAATCTGTGCTCAAAAGTTAATTTTGAACCTCGCAAACTGGACGTTTCCAAAGATCCGCCAGAGCACTTGCTCCTATCCAGATTTGTTTCTCAAAACATCGCATTCTTTGAGTATGCACAACTTGCCGAAATTATCCCGACAATTGGTTGCATCGAGCGTATAGTTGCCGGGACAGGAACAGTTGTTGCTCATGCAATCGAAACAGATTTGTTCCAGCACACGATGCAGCTAATCAATGGCAATGCGAGCAGAGCAGAACCACAGGGCAACAATGAACCCACTGTTTCCACCGAGGCTCCTGACATCCCTGCCACCGCTGCCGCTCCACCAGAGCCAGCCATTGGCGACTCTATCGATACTGACTTATTGAGACAGCTGGCTACTGCCGCTGGCTCGCTATTCATGCTTTGGGAAGCTCGATCATACCTCCGTCGCCTTTACGGCATTAATTTTCATTCACGGCAACAGGAAGGGAAGGTAAATGCCAAGGAGGTTAATCGGGCACCGTCAAAAGTCCAGGGCGTCAATGGTGATCGGTTTTGGGAGACTGTGTCCAACCTCATGCATTGCCTTGATAGCAACGAAGCAATGATGAACACCTGTCGAGATTTCGCACTGTTGCTATCCATCGACGACGAGCTTAAAGTGATTGGGGACGATGACCGAGATAGCCATGATACCACCGGAGACGGCGATGATATGAGCGTCCTCCTCGGGCCGGGAGGCAATTCAAAACCGGGAAAACGCAAGAGCTCTGTCTCCGCGGGAGGCACTCCCAAAAAGAAGGCCAGAGGTAGACTCTCTGGTCAGAAGAGGATGAACACAGAACTTGACGACGAGCTGGCGAGTGACTAAGGAGCTCAATGTCCAGCCATTGAAAAGGGACCTGAGGAGTTTTGATACCCAGCTGCTGCCCTATTACTTTACATTTCATAAACTATTAGTATTATTATTCAAAGATATCTTCTCATGGTTGGTGGGAATGGTTGGCTTGGTGCTTAATGGGCTTTTATGGGCTTTTATGCTCTGAAGAGCTGCTTCGGGCGCAGGCAGTGTATTATTTTTAAGGCATTATGTTTTTAGCGATTGTGCTGGGGCTTGGCTTATTTTGTTATCATGCATGGACATATTAGCTTAACATATCATAGACGGGATATTATAAAAAAAGGGAAAGCGAGACTTTATCCAAGTACTAGTACTAATTCTTCATGGGATCCGATCTTTCATCCATTTGCTCTCTATAACATGCCGAGGGTGCCTTAATCCACTGTTATCATCACGTGACTTTCACAGCCTCCAGGCCCCAATTTGTTCTAGACGGTGGAAGCCAACGTTACAGATAAAGCTTCTTTCCACTTTTCCCCCCTGATGTTTGAAACAAGGAACATGTCGGCTGCTGCCAGCTCAGCCATCAACGTCAAAGGGTTGTCTGTCTGACACCTACTCCGTACAGCTGCTTATATTTATCTGATTTTTATTCTCCGTGCAACATCTACACCATTTTTCAACGGTTTGTATTATACATGCATGAAGAACGCCATCTAGCTGTTTATCAGCTGCACCCTACCTGATTTTCTACTCCCATGCTGTCCCTCCAGGCGCGGACGCGATTAATGCGCCCGTTAATACACTCATTCCCCCAGAGTAGTTCCACACCCTGCTTACCACGTCTCAGTCTTTCGGTGCGGCCTCTGGGCAGTACAAAACCAATATCTCAACGATGCCTCCATACCCCGCGCCGCCCTACACTCCCTCTGCTCTCAACTAAGGTTCAATTTGGCCTCCGCAGCCAATTGCAGAGGTCAATTGGTCTAGGCTCCACCAAACCTCCCCTTAAACAGAGAAGCAGGACCGTGAGGATTATATACAATGTGTTCGCATATTGCGGTATTTTTGTCGTGGTTAGCGGTGTGCTCGTTACTGGGTTTTTCGTCTACGATGCTACAACCTACCATCGTGATTTGGTTTCTCAGGATATCTTCGTATCGGAGTTAGCTTTGAATCCTCGTCGAGGTGGACCGAAGAACCTCCCAATCGCTGATGTAATGGTTGATGACGATGATTCGGAAATCATGAGGGAACAAAAAGATAAACCAAAACTAGTCATCCTGGGAACTGGCTGGGGAAGTGTGTCTCTTTTGAAGACTCTGCGACCTGGAGACTACCATGTGACGGTGGTCTCGCCTGTAAATTACTTTTTGTTTACTCCTATGCTGCCATCTGCGACTGTTGGAACTCTTGGCTTGAGGGCTTTGGTCGAACCGGTCAGATCCATTGTGCAGCGCGTTCGAGGTCACTTCCTCCGGGCAGAGGCGGTGGACGTCGACTTTTCCGAGAAACTTGTAGAGGTATCGCAGCTAGACAGCAATGGGCAGGAACGGCGTTTTTATTTACCTTACGATAAATTGGTTATTGGTGTTGGTAGGTTAATCCCAACAATTTTTTCCCGGCTCTCGTTCCTTTAATCTTATACCGATCGATATTGACGGAGCGCCAAGGTTCAACGACAAATCCGCACGGAGTAAAGGGCCTTGAACACTGCAATTTTTTGAAATCCATCGATGATGCGAGGAAGATCAAGAACAAAGTGCTAGAGAATCTAGAACTGGCTTGCCTCCCTACGACCAGTGACGAGGAACGGAAACGGTTACTGTCTTTCGTCATCTGTGGTGGTGGGCCGACGGGAGTCGAATTTGCCGCAGAGATTTTTGATATGCTCAATGAAGATTTGCTCCGGTCCTTCCCCCGGATATTAAGGAACGAAATTTCCGTACATCTCATCCAAAGGTATTTTCTATGTGTACCAAGTTAGCGGATATTCGGTTATTAACTAATTTTATTAGCCGTTCTCACATTCTGAATACATATGATCAAACCCTGTCTGAATACGCAGAGGTATGCTTAGTTCTTTGGGATAAATTTATTTATAGTGTGCTGACTTTTTTTTTTCAGCGACGGTTTGCAAACGATCAAGTTGACGTCCTCACAAACTCGCGGGTCAAGGAAGTCAAGAAAGACAAAATTCTCTTCACACAGATAGAAGACGGGAAGCCAATTTTAAAAGAGATTCCTATGGGTTTCTGCTTGTGGTCGACAGGAGTTTGTCAGTAGACACCCCCCAGGAAAAAGACACGGTATTTGTTTCCTCTAGCTAACATCCGTACGATAATGCAGCACAAACCACATTCTGCAAAAGGCTCGCCGAGAAACTCAGCGCGCAGACTAACAAACTTACTCTTCTAACGGATTCTCATCTTCGTGTGAGTGGAACCCCACTGGGCGACGTATATGCAATTGGAGATTGCTCCAGCGTCCAAAACAACGTGGCAGACCATATTGTGACCTTCCTCCGCACTATTGCCTGGGAAAAGGGCAAAGACCCCGAAAAAGTCCACCTCACATTCGCGGAATGGCGGAACGTAGCCCAGCGCGTGAAGAAGAGATTTCCACAAGCATCCAGCCATCTGCGCCGCGTAGACAGGCTCTTCGAACAATACGACAAAGACCGCAGCGGCACTCTCGATTTCGACGAGCTCCGTGAGCTTCTCCTCCAAATTGACTCCAAGCTGACATCATTGCCTGCAACGGCGCAAAGAGCGAACCAGCAGGGGAAATATCTGGGCCTGAAGTTCAACAAGATTTCTCAGGCCATGCCTGGCATGAAGGCGAACGAGATGGACTATGGTGACCTTGACGAAACCGTCTTCAGGGCATTCCAATACAAACATCTTGGCAGTTTGGCTTATATTGCAATGCCGCGATTTTTGACTTCAATGGTATGAGCTGGGGAGGTGGGTTGCTGGGGGTGTATTTATGGCGAAGTATATATTTCGCACAGAGTGTCAGTTTACGAACGAGAATTTTGTTGGCAATGGATTGGACCAAGAGAGCTATGTTTGGCAGAGGTACGTTTGAAAACGAAAATCAACCACGAAAGCTTTTTTTAATGGCCCGGAGCTTTCTGCCATGTTTTTTTTTTTATTTTATTTTATTTTTTATTTTATTTTTTACGTGGCTAACTCACGCATCGATACAGATATGACAAGCTTTTGAGCAGCCATCCTGCTTACTATTCTACGCTCATTGACCAAACAATTTTCGTATCTTTTCTCGATAAATTATTTGAGGGACGGCCTTTAATAATAATAAATTTCGATTTCCATAGACGCAAGCGATATCCTACGAAACTTATATATCTCAATACTATTCACGAACATCTCTTTTTTTAGTCGACGAGTTTCGAGTTCCTATATACGTATATACAATGGCAGCCCATTCGCCTCAACTATGCCCACACCTTTCTTTTTCTTTTTCATTCTTTAACACGCCTCCCACCCTCTTTTTTTTTTGTTTTTGGCGTGGCCTTTTCACTCACTACATACCTTCCTTGATGTTGATTCTTACAGGGGATACGGCGGGATTCTGGCCGCCAAACTCTTGTTTTAGAGAAATACTACTTAACATAGAAGTGTTGTTAAGCCTCTCAGCTCAGTCGTTTTTTTTTTCCAACAGTTTCATTTGTACTTACTTTGGATGGCACTTTATTCTGGTTTTGATTTAATTCTGGTTGGTTTTACATGTTTGATACGGCAATTACCATCCAGACGTGACTTGAATACTTCTCTTCGACTTTCTTCCAACACACACATGTGCTGCTCTCTTATGACCATATATATAGATATATATATATAGAGAATACTGTATTCTATTTGTATCGCTGGCTTAGTGATTTATGAAAGGCTTGGCTTCATATACAATATATATATTGATAATATTAAGAAGTTGTAAACTTTACATTGTACGGAAGGTATTTTGTTTGTTGGATAATAGATGAAAGAGTAAAATGGAAAAGTATACATGAATGATCAAAACATCGTGAGTGAAAGCGTACAAAAACATTAAGGCCGAAATACGTTGCCCGTCCATCACCTTGCTAGTAGGTTTCGTTGCCTCGTAAAAGGAGTCTGGATGCATTGTAGGATAATTCAAACACCAGATCAATTCGAGTTTGGTAAGCCTTCTTATGCTAAATCACCCGCCCCTGAAATTAATAGAGAGAAAATCAGATAGGAAGAAACGCCAAGAAACGCCACGCTAAAGTACACAAATCTCAAAGAAATTAAAGAGAAGTACAGGGAACATTGCAGCGGAAACAACAAGCAAGAGGTGCAATGTTACTCCGGACCGTCTAGATTGTTCCAAAAGTTGATGCGGCTGCGAATTAGTGTTAACGCGGAGAGAGTATGGGTTATGATATCATCGGGTCCACATCTCCTTGTTCATGCATGATAGCATCATCGGTGCTACCATTTTGGCTCTCACTTTGGCTATTGTTATTGTTGCAGTTCCCATCTTGATCTAGGCCAATGTCGAGTTTATCAGGCAAATCTTTCTTCGCCTCACGCGCCTTTTGTTCTGCCCAAGATCGGAGCTTGACAAGGTTACGCAGGCGCGCCTCACGGCGTGCACCTTGACTCTGTAGAATGGCTTCATTTACACGATTTGCGATGGTCTTCCGGAGTTCCGGGTCCAGGAGCGCAGCTAACGAAGGGGCAAGATTGTCAGAGGGGAATATTAGGAGAGAGAGAGTCCTCTCAAGGTCCTCTAGGAATTGTGGGTTAGTTGGTGCGCGAGGCGCGAGATGGGACGTTGCAAAGTCCAGAGCAGGAGTGATATCTCCATTTGGAGTAGATGTACTAGTCCGTATCAATTCAACGAGCTGTAACCGTAAAAGGGAAAAGTGAAGGGAAGGATTGCAATCCAGAATCTACAAGTCACCGATTAGCAAGAAACTTAAAGAATTATGATAATGAAGTCTATTACACAACATAAAGGAAGTAATTGCTGGTCATACTGAGGACTGAAGATGAGTGTTTTTCATCAACACCGAGGAGGTATATGAGTGGTGCATGAAACAAATTTAATCATAGCAAGGAGAGAGAGATACTTGAAATAATCAGGGATTATAAAGAGCGACAAAAAGGGGCAAGGGTAGTAAATACCTGTGGATTTAACTCGTTCAACTTTTCGATAGCAGACTGAATATCTCCCGAATGTATGGCATTTCGAATTTCCACTCTTTCTTGGATCGACTCCACATCGGGTTTAGGTTGGATATTAGCTTCTATAGCAAATTTCTGCGCTGCTGACGGATAGCCATTTGCGACAAGATAATCCATAACAAGGAAGTTGATATCACTTTATATACACAACCAGTTAGCATAATATCCGCGACGCCAAAAGGTGAGCAAGAGGAATAAAGGGAGTGATTATTCGGGAGTCAGAAGGACAAGTTAACATATTCTCTTCAGGTATTTTCAGAGAGATTCCCAACTTGATTTTGTAAACACATCATACGAAAATATAGGACAGCGAGGACCGGGGGTATAACAAAAAAAAGTGCGCTAGGTAGGCATATGGGCTTACGTCTTTGATGGCTTCACGTCCTCGACCTTCTTCTCGAAATGATGCCATGTTGGCGTGGCAGTAGAAGGCGTTGGAGACATCTGGAACGTTCAGTATTCCCACGGTGCTGAATGAAGCCGACGGGGATGCCACATACAAAGTTGGCAGATGTCATGATTGAGATTATTGATCACTCGACTATATTCCGAGCTCTCAACAAACGGCAAGCAAACAAACAAACAAGCAAGCAAAGCAAGCAAGAAGGAAGAGAAGAGGTTAGGGGCTCTCAAGATATATGGAACGAGGAACCCTTCAGCTCACAAGCCATGGGGTGAGTTGACAGGCTGCTGGAGAGTTGATCTGGTGACAAGATTGGATGGTTGGAGGAAGAGGTTGAAACGAAGAAAAGTCGAAAAAAGAAACAGAAATAGTGAGTGCGAGGCTCCGCTTCTGACTCAGCCAACGCCAAGACTCAAATATCACCTGACCATGTAGCTCTCTTGGTCCACGGGGTACGTACCGCGCAGGGTATGTAGTAGTATATATATGTACACTACGGAGTACTACCTCTCCTGTCCTTGGATGGCTTCAAATATACCCTCACATAATTGTTCATTGTTATCTTATTCCTATTTTATACTAATGACCCGGAAACATTAGAACAATCTTTGTGTCGTTTCCCTTCCAAGCTGTGTCCAGACCCTTGAGCTGGGTATGTGGTGTCCTCAGGTTATCCACGCTGGGCCTTGTACATACTGAGCACTAGCTGTACTGCTTTACTACTTTTTATGGCGGAACTCCGAGCTCGATACTCCCCACCATGGGCGGATATGACGATTATTGGAATTGCCGGTGGCTCAGGATCCGGTAAATCCTCAGTTGCAATGGAAATCGTCAATTCGCTCAACTTACCGTGGGTGGTTATTCTCGTCATGGTACTGTACTATTTACTATCAGCATTGATAGGCAACGAAAATATTTCCTCCAAGCGAGAATATGATATCCGTCGCCGTCAAGACTAACGCCTTGGGTTTGCTTATTATAAAGGACTCGTTTTATAAAACTCTTACCCCTGAGCAAAATGCCATAGCGCATAATAATGAATTTGATTTTGATTCGCCGGACGCAATTGATTTTGACCGCCTCGTGGATACTCTTCATTCCCTTAAACAAGGGTAAGATCTGGCATTGGATTCTATGAAAACTTTATGTCTGTAGTTCCTTACTGACTTGAAATGTATTGCTCATGTAGTCGGAAGGTAGAAATACCTATATATTCCTTTGAGAAACATCAGCGGGAAGAGAGGACCACAACTCTATACTCCCCGCATGTTGTCATCCTCGAAGGAATATTAGCTTTTACGGACCAGAGAGTAGTAGATATGCTCGATGTCAAGGCATGTAGCAAGGACTTGCGTATAACCTGGTCCTCCTTAGCTAACCTTAACTAGATTTTCGTGGAAGCGGATATGGATGTTTGTCTTGGAAGAAGAAGTAAGAAACACTGCGATCGCTTCGTTGGAGCTTCTAAAAACAGAAAGGAAAAAAGAAAACACAATGTCGTACAACTAACGGAAGCACAAGCAAGTCCTGCGAGATGTCCGCGATAGAGGAAGGACGATAGATGGTGTCATCAAGCAATGGTTCAAATTTGTAAAGCCATCTTACACACGATTTGTGGAGCCCCAACGCCAGTTATCCGGTATGTATGCCCCTGAACGAAAACACCAAAAATAAAAACAATAAAATAGCTGTTGACGGTTGTAAAGACATCATAATTCCCCGAGGCATTGAAAACAAGACTGCCATAGGTACGTACCATTATTGTTCGGTTGTTTGCCTGAGCACCCCGAATTGACTGAATCAGACATGGTGGTCAAGCATATCCAGCGAAACCTCCGGGAGAAGTCTGACGCCCATTATCTTGAGCTACAAAAGCTGGGGAAGCAAGTCGAAGAACAACCCCTATCCGCGAATGTTCTCGTCATGGATCAGACACCCCAGGTGGTCGGTATAAACACCATTTTACAAAACCCGCACACAGAGCAGGTCGATTTCGTGTTTTACTTTGACCGGCTGGCATGCCTCATGATTGAACGGTATTTTCCCGACTTGTTTTCTTATTTACGTATTTCCCGTTTTGTTCGGAACCAAAAGATGTACAAGCTAAGATATATACAACAGTGCGCTCGATACCATCTCTTTCGTTCCCGCCACCGTGACCACACCCCAGCAGCATATATATCATGGTCTCCTACCCGCAGGCACAATATCTGCTGTTGCAATCCTTCGCGGTGGCTCGTGTCTAGAAACGGGCTTGAAACGAACGATCCCAGACTGTATAACTGGCCGCGTTCTCATCCAGACAAACTATCGCACCGGGGAACCTGAACTGCATTATCTCAAACTACCCCGGGACATCAATGACCACGCCGCTGTCATACTCCTGGACCCCCAAATGTCAAGTGGCGGTGCTGCATTGATGGCAGTACGAGTCCTCGTCGACCATGGAGTAGAGGAAGGACGCATCGTCTTCGTAACCTTCGCTGCAGGGAAACGCGGATTACAGAGGTTAACTGCTGTCTATCCCGATGTCAAAGTTGTGGTTGGTCGGATAGAAGAGGAAGGGGAATCGAGATGGATTGAGAAGCGATATTTCGGATGTTAGGTGCTTTTGGATACTTATATCCCTGGCGTGGGTGTGTGTTCCTGTTTACAGCAAAATGTGCATATTTATTTATTTATTTACTGGCGTTCTCATTTATTTATTTATTTTTATTTTTACTTATTTTGGCTACTTTCGATCCCTCCTGGGCTTTGTTTGAAAACCTGTTCCACAACCATTATTTGGAACACTTGCTAGTATCAGGGTGTATTCGAAGATATAAAAATGCAGTAGTTATATACCCCAACATACGATGGCTGTCTGTACAGTCTTGAGTATGACTTATCGTTTGTCTCCGACGATAGCAAATACTAGTATTTTCGAATGTATTGGCGTCGCCGAAGACGATTGGAGATTAAAAAAAGTTGGTGCACGGACCACCTGGAGCGGGCATCAAAAAAAAATCCAAAAGTTTCGTACAGGCTCTCAGCAACGAACAAAAATATACTTGGGATAACCCATAGGGCCCCTACATAAACCATTTCGGACAGTCCTCGTTCCGTAACCGATATCGTTGACTTCCGCAGCCACCCACCATGCACGACTCCGAGAAGTCGAAACCCAAGCGGGCAAAATCAAGCTCAGCGGACAAATACGGAGCTCCTGTTATAAGTATGTGCGCGCTATACCACCTATCTCACTATTTTCTGCCCAAGAAACAGCAAGGATGCGGAAAAGGCAGCTTTATGAACCCATCTTGCTAACCCAACTTGCGAAAATAAATACAGCTGACCCACGATTCTCCAATATCCAATCCGATCCCCGATACAGGCTCCCCAGCAAAAGACACACTCATGTAAAACTTGACAAGCGATTTGCGCACATGCTGCGCGATGAAGATTTTTCAAAAAATGCCGCAGTCGACCGATACGGGAGAAAATTACGGAGAGATGATACGAAGAAGCAATTGGAGAAATTTTACAGACTCGATGAAGACGACGAGGCCGATGAGGGAAAAGAGAAAGCAGAAGAGGACGCAGGGGAGGAGGAGGAGAGTAATATGAGTGTGGATGATGATGCGGTGGTAGAAGAGGAATTACGCAAGGCAGATCAGCGGGGCTTTGATCCGGCAAGAGATGGAGGTTTCTCCGACTCTTCATCGGATGAGAGTTCGAGCGAGGATGAGGATGAGGACGAGGATGTTGAAGGTGATGTGGAGGAATTGCAATTTCCCAATCAACAGCAAAGCGATGTACCACTCGGCGATGTCAGTCGGCGAATCGCAGTTGTCAATCTTGATTGGGATAATATTCGCGCCCAAGATTTGATGGCTGTGTTTTCGAGCTTTTTACCTCCGAGTGGGAGTATCCATAAAGTTTCGATATATCCTAGTGAATTTGGGCGTGAGAGGATGGAGAGAGAGGAAATGGAGGGCCCTCCCAAGGAAATCTTTGCCTCGAAAGAAAAGGATGAAGGAAGCGATATGGACGATAGTGAATCGGAGAGTGAAGATGTAGATGAAGAAGAGGAAGAAGAGAAAATTAAGCAGTCTATCGTCAAGGAAGATCAGGGTGACGAGTTTGATTCAACACACCTACGAAAATACCAGCTTGAAAGGCTCCGTTACTTTTACGCTATTTTAATCTGCTCTTCTAAAGAAGTTGCGAAACACATCTACGACGCTGTGGATGGGACTGAGTATATGAGCAGTGCGAACTTTTTCGACCTTAGGTTCGTTCCTGACGAAACCGATTTTTCAGAAGATACGCCCAGGGACGAATGTGACCGGATTCCCGATGGATACAAGCCTAGTGATTTCGTGACCGATGCCTTGCAGCATAGTAAGGTCAAGCTCACGTGGGACGCAGATGATACGAGTCGGAAGGAAGCACAAGCGCGAGCGTTCAAAGGTGGTAGAAAAGAGATTGACGAGAATGACCTCAAAGCATATTTGGGTAGTGATAGCTCTGATGACGAGGATAATGACAATGGTGGAGTGGAGATTGTCGATGCTACAAAGGGTGATGGTTCCGCTGCGAGCGCCACCCCCGTTAAACTCAGCAAAAAGGAGGCTGCGCGAGAGAAGATGCGAGCTTTGCTTGGCTTCAGCAAGGACAAGTCTACAACCGAATCAAAGAGCAAAGGGCCGGTTGGCGATATGGAAATTACATTTTCGGCCGGCCTTTCGACGGGAGCATCTGGTGGAAATGTGTTTGAGAATGAGCCGGAAAAGGACGAGACAACAGCAGAAAAATATATCCGTAAAGAGAGGGAACGAAAAGCAAGACGAAAAGCCAGAATGAAGGCGGCTAGAAATGGTGAACCTGTGCCAACAGAGGGCGATGAAGACGAAAACAATGCTTCTCAAACTACGAAGGATGAAAAGGAGGACTTGGGCTTCGATGATCCGTTCTTCACTGCTCCTGAGCAGGATGCAGCAGCTGCTACGGCGCGACGTAAGGAGGAGAGACGAAAGAAACGCGAAGAGCGAGAAGCGGATGAAGCCGCCACCGCTGCAAAGCGTGCTGAACTTGAACTACTCATGATCGACGACAAGACTTCACCTATAAAACATTTTGATATGAAAGATATTGAGAGGGCAGAGAAACGGGCGCGAAAAGCTGGGAAGCATAAGAAGAAGGCGAAGAAGGGTGAAGTGGTCAATCTGCCGCACGATGATTTCAAGGTCGACGTCGGGGATGAGCGATTCCAACGTCTCTGGGAGAATCATGAGTTTGCTATCGACCCTTCGAATCCACGTTTCAAGGCAACGGAGGGCATGAAGGCGCTGTTAGAAGAAGGCCGGAAAAGACGGCGGAATAAGGATGATAGTCTTGCGGATCGGGAAATACCCGAGCCCGGGACGAAGAGGAGGAAAGGCACCGTTCCTAAGGAGGTTGAAAATGTAGCTGACGGTGATGATCTAAACAAATTAGTTGAACGGGTTAAGGGGAAAACTAAGAGGATTAAATCATAGATAGTACTACCGACTGAAATGAATACTACTATTTTAAAAGATGTCCCGTTTCTGTAGGACAATCTTGTGTAGCTTTAATGATACTTCATTGTAAAACCTTTTTCCTTCCAGGGCCAAAAAAAAAATTGAGCATATTTCTGTCAAATTATGAGAATGTAAGTAAAATAATTCCATTCCCATCAATGTAAATTTTGGTTTATGTTGTGAGGGACTGCTCCAGCCTACTAGTAATAATACTTCTTTTTGGCGCTTATCCCAAATGTTGCCACGCAACCAATCACCGCACACGATGAAAATTTATATAAAAACTCACCAAAATCTCAACAAAATTCTCCAGGCAACGGCAACAATCAGCACACGAAGATGGCGCATTTCCAGGAAGACACCTCTCGCGCGAAGAGGAGAAAAATCGATGTGGACCCCACTGCTACACCAAAGCCAACTCTGATAATTACTTCCCACACACAACTGCGCAATCTTCTCGCTTTCCAGCAGAGTGCTTCACAAGAGGTAAAACAAGGTACGTAGAAAACAATTGTAAACTGCTATAGTCCTTCCTTCCTTTCCTTATTCTTTCATTTTTATTTTTATTTTATTTTATATTATATTATATATATTTTTATGACGAGGAAAAACTGTGCCTGATTTGCCAAATAGGCGTTCGATATTTCAAGGACTTCCTCACTTCAGTCAGCGATGCTGAAAGGGACAACGAAAAGGAGAAAAAGCTCCGCATTCTCAAAGCTTATTGCGATTCTCAGCTTGTGAACGCGGGCGATGAGACCCAGGCGAGCTGCTTCCACGATCTACTTCAAACATGGAATTTTGCAGAGAGCAATAATCACGAGTCTCTACTCTCACTGATTCCGTCAGTGCTTGCACTTTTCCTCAAAACGATTTCTAGTCAGTTAGAGTTTAGAGATTTTGGATTGGTCCTGTGCAAGTTTTTGCTACAACAGGAGCAGCTTAAGCTATTTAATCGTGCATTTACCGCGAGTAAAACAAAAGAACATTTGATTTCTCCCTGCATACGACTTCTTACGGAAATTGTGGGTTTTGATGGTGGTGCTGTCGCACGTCTCGTTTATGGACGACGCGAAATCACATTCAAACGACTCGATCTCTTCCTCAGTGTCCGCAAATCTCCTGCAGAGACAGAGTCTGAAGATCGACAGAAATCAACACTCCGCCGAAATGCCCAACGCTACTTGCTTGCGAACTTGAAATTCCAGAACGCGTCCGCAAAGGAGGACATCATCGGCCAAGGGAAACTTATCCGCACTTTCTTGGAAGACATCCGCAAGGACTCTCGAGATATCGTTATCGACATTATCAGGGCGATTGATAAACATATTGCTAGTGACTCATCTCTTTCCCGGAATGTCAAGAGCCGGTTCTTAAACAGGCATAATCTTGAGCGACTCGTCACTCTTTATGGATATGAGAAGGAGTCCGACGAGCCTGTGGTTAACGATGAGTCTGTTTCTAAAGAAATCCATAAACTGTTGTTGTCTATTTGCACGAACCCTGAGAAGGGAGTGTTACTACCGGAAACAGGATGGTATCCCACCGGAAGCAATCCGGATGTACTGCAACCGAATGATGATGGTTCAATTCCCCTCGGCCTTGACTCTCCGATACACTTTGATAAATATAAGGAGTCAATTCCGGTTCGCAACGGAAATCTATCGGCATTAATACAGTTTCTTCGCCCTGACTCGGATACCTTGCAAATGGAACTTCTTCTGAAGATCTTCAGAGCTGCACCTGAGCTAGTGTTTGATTTCTTCTCGAAACGGATCATGTTCACGTCTGATCCTAAGCCTACACCGAGCTGGCTGGGAGAGTCCGCTTTTCTTTTTTCTACGATCCAACTGCCAGTGCCTGCAAATTGCGGATGGAGTGGCAGCCCAGCACGCGTGCCACCGCCCGTTTCCGTTGCGATCGAAAGCATACTTCCCCGGCCACTGACACAGAAAGTCTTGACAAGGTGCCTAAATCAAAATACGGACGTTATCACCTTATTTGCGGTTCGGATTATTACATTGGCTTTACGAAAGCTACAAACTGTTCTACGTATTTTCAACACTGACAGAGAAGCCGGACAAGAGCTCTGGATCCAAGCGGCGGGCAAACTCGTGGATGAATTTTGCCGAAGATCCCCCTCCATGAAGGATATCATACTACTCTTTCGAAACACTCCAAAGGATAACCTCCAACAGCAAGACGCAGTCCTTGAACTGCTGTCCATGTTTTACCAGGTTATCCCCACCGTTGCTCTAGAAGAGAAATTCGATATTTCGTTGACCTTAGTTGATGTGTTGAAACAACTTAACGACGGCGAATCTCGGCCGGAGGATAAAGAGTTGCTCTTCAGCCAGTTGCAGAATTTGCTGGTCGTTGCCCAACAGTCACCTACGATGCGTTGGTGGCAGAAGCCAGGTAAGATATATATCCGTATATTTCGCAAGATTGAATATTCCTCGAAAAGGGGTAAATTAACGAAATCATATGTAGAATCTCTCCAATTTTCTGCCTTTGTCTCTGTTTTCAAAGTGCTTATCGAATCAACGAGCGATCAAGCTCCCCTGGAGGACATAAAACGACTAGTCCAAGATGTATTAACCCATAATTCTGTTATTGTAAGTCCGGCTTCCTTCAGTGCACTGTTATCAAGTATCGACGCCTCCGATAGCGCTATTCTTGCCACTCAGTTGTCATTCCTTGACAACTGTATTACCAGATTGGTCAAGAAGCCTGTACTCTATTTAGATCTTGTCCAGTCGTTGGTTGGTGGCAGATGTCAAGAGAAACTGAGCCTTCTTGTTGGTGTTATCAGCGAACAGTGGCCATTCGTTGCCAAAAGCGGACAGTTGGACAAGCAAGAGATAATATCTGGTTGGATATCGCGGTTGCTTGGGCTTTTAAATGTTGCCGGAGAAGACGAGAAGGCATTAAAAACAGTCCGTGATGAAATTATTGACAGTATGGATACCAAGAAAGGGCGATCGGTTTTGAAGAAGACATTTAAACACGCCAAAGAAACAGGCGATCAGAATGGAATTAGCCATACTCTGGTTACCACTGATGTTACTTCAAAGCCTGAATCGCGGGTTCGGACTTCTCATGTCAATTTGACAGAGGTATTTGGGACACTACTCGTTGAGAGTGAATCGCACCCGGTCTTGAACCGGTGGGAAAGGGAAGAAATAGAGCTAGCACTGGAGAAAGGCCATATTGGCGAATTGATGCTTTGTCTGTGTTCAGAGTATGAAGAAATCCGGAGGCAGGCAAGTGCAGCTCTATCTCGCTTTATGGTTAAGATACGTGTAGGTGTTACGATTCTCAGGCCACCCAAAAATGATGATATCTCGGATTTTAACAGTTGCCGTAGGAATCGACATATGAGGAGAATCGATCCGTCTACATTGTCGCTGGGGAGGTTCTGGAAACTGCTAAAGAGGTTGGGCTAGAGACACCACTCCCGTACATTGCTGGCGAGCTGGCCGCTCGGATAGTGATGGTCGTCACGGATCCGCTTCACAAGCTATACGGGAAGGTGAACAAATTTTTGAACAAAGGGCCTCGGTGGGAAGTTGCCAAGATTCCATCTTACTGGATAGATAAGATATTGTTGCATGAGTCAGAGTACGATGACAGCCATCATGAGGAGGTGGGATGGTTGCTTGGCTTGCTCATCAATGGCCTGCGCACCAAGAAGGTATGAGAACATTTCACTCGCATTTTGATGTATTTTCTCCGAACGTGTGCTGACCTATAGGATTTTTAGGATATGGACCTCTACCGGCGTGCTCATGTTTTCGAACGAGTCCTTTCGCTCTACAACTCCCCGGGCTTGCCGGACTCCCTGCGCAAGACCATATTGCAGCTTTTGTTCCGGGCATGCGAGGTCGACGGGAGCACTACCCTTTTAACGCGAAATGGTGCGCTTAGCTGGATCCAAGGCCAAGTGTCCACGCAAGATAACCAAAGTGATATCCTCCGAGCAATTGCCAATGAACTCTACAACAAGTGTGATCACGAGTGGATTGATAGGTGGAGTGGATCGTCATTGCCACAAGTGGCAGCTCATATTTCATGCTAAATAGGAGCCGGCAGAAAGGGATAGAATATTTGGTGTAACCATTGCGAGCTAATTGAAAAATGTCAGCATGTTGATAGAGCGAAGGAGTTACTACTACTATTACTACGCAGTATAGTTCAAGTTGAAGCAGATGCGCCTTGTTTTTAAATTTCCTCTCGTCATAACTAAATACATAATACATCCACCTCCAAATATGTGATATCCGTTCTTATATGACTAACCTCCGTAGTACATATAATGCATAAACATGTTGTGTTGAGTGTCATCGCTCGTCTCTCCAGGTAAATACTATTAAATACTAGTTAGTCCTACTACTGCTATAAAAATGGGGTGGATCGGAGGAGGCGGACTTGCCTCTTTGGGGCCACTACCGCCTCCGCCAAAAAATCTCAACATCAAAACCACCAGCAGCAAACAACCCCAGCAGCAAACAACCACAGCCACAGCCACCGCACAAAACAACACCCGTCCAGGCGCTTTTCAAACAGACACCAACAATTCGGATACCTCGTTCCCCAGACTGCTACGGGATACAGCTCTTAGCTATTTATTCGAGTCGAGTCGACATCCTGTTGGCACCCTTTCGAAGCCTCCAGCTATTTAAACCCAATTATTGAGCTTCCTCCAAAACCAAAACCAAAACCACTACGCTACAAACCACACCGATCTAACTTTTATACCTATTGCATCACATAGCCGATAGCTTAGTTTCTTCATTATATTGTTCCCTTCGGCTTCAGCAGTTCCTTATTCCCTCTCATATCCCCCCTTTGGGGTCATGAGATACCTCTCCGCGCCAAACCCCGAACCCTCTCTCCCATGGCCCGCCGGTACCAACCTTCGGAGCTGTTGCAGCTACGCGATTCTCCCCTAGTTGTTAAACCGGATAACTTACCTTCTATAGACGAATGGATGGGGTGCGTTTTGCGTGATATATTCGTAATTGTTCCTAGTTTCCTGCCCTTGCTAACAATATCGTGCGACTTATTAGACCGCCTCCAGACCCTCCTCTACAGAAGAAGAATCCTAACAGCCGAGAGCAAAACACTCAACAAGATTCTACAAACAGGAGGTCAAGTCTTTTCGAGGGCCGTCATATCTCGCGTGGTTCGGCTTCAGGTAAGCAGTAGACGACGCCCGTGAAGTTGGCGCGACATAGAATCAGGATACCCCCTGCTAACCTTAGCTTTCTCGTCGTATTAGAAGATATTGTTTTGGGTCCACCCAGAACTTCATTTGCATCTGCGTCCCGCGGATTCGGCAAGTCGATCGATGCTACCGATCGATCCTCTACGAAAAACAACGAGGCAGACGACCAGAAACAAGAGCGGTATAATTTTCGTGACAAATTCCACAAGGATAGAGACGTTGGAGATCGAGATAATGACCGAAGGGATACCAAACCGACCTTAGCTAATGGCCGCCGCGCTGGTCGGGAGGATAGGGATGACTGGTCTGGTGGGAGAACTCGCCGGACATTTGGCACCGAAGAATCGGAAAGAAGGCCCAGGCGGAATGGGGATTCGGAACGATGGGAGATGCGCGACCATCGTGATTACCAGGAGGGTGGCAATGAACGACCACCCAGAGACAAAGAGCAAGGCCGATATCCGCCCCGAAGAGACGGGCAGGGCAGAGTGAAACATGACAGCTGGTTCCGGGATAACGAAACGCAGGATGCAGTAGATGGCGAGGAAGAGAAGACCCCCGTGAGACATCGTGAATGGCGTCGTGGTGCCCATGGAGGGGATAGGGATTGGAATCGACCTGCAAAACATGAGCAGGAACCAGAATGGTTGGATTCAACGGATCGAGATGGATCCAAAGAGACGCACACACAGGCAGATTTCCAGCGCTGGAAAGAACGTATGAAAGCAGGCTCCGCCCAGACGCCTCAAGAAGCGAAGAAGGAAGTTTCTCCAGAGCCGGTGAATACTCAATCCAAATTAAAGGAGCCATCCAAACGGCTTGATGGCGAAATATTTAGCACCCTAGAACCCTCCCCTACGGATTCCGGTTTGGATAAATTCTTTGGCCTATGGAGTGAGAACAAACTAACCCGGGATCATACCCCCGAGATTATCTCAGATGGAAATACCAAAATCGAGCCATTTCCAGCCAAGGCGGCGAAAGCATCGAGATTTGCAGGTATTTTCAACTCACCTTCCGAAACCGCGAATCGTGAACCGGATCCTCCAACCATAATCCATACTGAGCAGGTCCGGCCAGCTTCCACAGATGCGGACCAAGAAGGATTCAAGCGAATATTGCAAATGCTTGGTGGAAATAAGTCTAGGAACGCAAGCCCTCAGGTTGAGAAGCCACCACAGGCTGCACCACCAAAAGCTGATTATGTTAAATCCTCAACCTCTGTATCGTCCCCAGTACGAGAATCTTTTACCCGGCAGGAGTATGCTGCATTGAACTCTCCTCCCGACCGCCCTCCTCCTGGACTAGAAGCACTCTTTGTTCAGAATCCACCAAAAGAATCACCTGGGGCAAATCGTGACACGGAGTTTCTACTTCGCCTTATGCAACAGTCCAAAATTTCCTCACCAAATCCTCAGGCCAACCCTCACCCTCCTACATCTTCACTGCAACCTACTGGAGGGATGAATGTACAGGATATGCATGCTAGAGCTCCAGCGTTGGAGAAACAAAAATCTCCCGGTTTCCTCGATGACCCAGCAATTGCTAATATCAGAAGA